>RJWT010033433.1:0-13899 GCA_004365215.1 Cuniculus paca
ATTCCCTCTGAAAATGACATGGTATCTACTGTACTCCTGCACTGTTTTTAATAGTCTATTCTATGCTCAGCAATGAAACATTTCAAAAGTGACTGACAGCCAATTGATGTAATTCATGGTGATCTTTTGTGTTGACAGATCTTTAAAAAGTCGTAGGAAATTACTACTCTACCCAGTGAAACTGCCTCTTTTTTTTTTTTAAGCTGCCAATATCCTAAAAAAACAGGACAATTTTCTCTTTGACTGCCTCTGTTTTTTATTTCACTAACATGACACGATTCCTCCTTATTATTAGAATTTCTTTTGATAGACAGAATGTGCTCCCTATAGGTAATGCTAATTTTAAAATAGAAATTCTCCAGTTCTCCAAATTAACTCTCTTACTTTTCTGACTTCAACAACAAGACATCCTTGTCATAGCCACCTTCCTACTCAGGAAGAAGAGTGATTTAATTTAGACAGTTTAAATATTTAAAAATGATTTTAGTTGTCTGCTGAAGGAGAAACATGATGAAAGGAAGAAAGTGATGAATTGTTTATTTTGGTGGGTTCTTTCCCCCTAGGGCGCTCAAAAATTAAAAAGCTACTGTTCTGAATAATTTTATAGAAGGCAGTAGTAGTCTTATGTCCGAAGCACAAAATCTCTGGGTTCATACTTTGGATAATGGAAAGGGGTTGCTGATGCATATGAACTTGTTGATGAGATCTGGAAAATAATGTAGAGATTTAGTTTCATTGTTACCCTAACTCTTTATTTAAGAGAATTTGCCCCAGCTTCGCCTCTGTGTCTTTATTCCTTGTCATTGTGTTTTGAAAGTAACTATTTCCCTAAGATCTTCCTTCAGTCTGAGCCCTTTTGGTTCTGTTTAGGTTATGGAATTGATAGGTAATCACTTTTTTAAAAATTTCTGTTATGGTAAAATAGACGGAATGATTACACCCATTTTATGTACTACCCCAGGTTTATGGGAAGATAGTGTAAGAAAATGGATTTTGAATTTCTTTTTTTTTTCTTTTTTCTTTTTTGGATTTTGAATTTCTTAACAAACTCCAATTTTATATGGAGAAAATAATTATTCTTCCTCATTGTCATCCCCAACTAATGTCCTTTTTGTGTGTGTGTGCTGAGGACTGAACACAGGGCCTAGCAAATGCTAAGCACACACTCTTTTATTGACCTATACCCTAGCCCCAATATTCTCCTTTTTAGGATCTTTTTGACAAGAAAAGAAAAATAATGTTAACAACAGCATATTTAATTTTCACAATTCAGGGTTAGCAATTATCGTTAACCTTTTACAGATAAGGAAATTAGCTTAGGAAATTATGAAGCTTTCTCAAAATCAATAATTTGTTAATCTCTTATTTTTTCTGACTTCAATAACCATTTTCTTTTCTCTTAATATAGTTTGTTAATATACTGCAATTTCTCCTAATATCTCTCTTTCCATCATACCTAACTTTGAACTTTCTGTTACTACATCAGTTATTCTTGTTATTTTATTTAATTCATTTATGAATGATTATGTTTTGGCAGGCACAATGCTAAAGAGTATTAGCTTTAGTTCTTTGTGTAGTTTTTAGAAAACAGAACAAAACATGTTTAAAATAGAATGACAAGTGTTGCTATATAAGGAGAAATACAAAATGTTTTGGGAGGTCAGTGAAGTCTTCTCGGAACAAGCAGTATGTATGCCACTGTCTGAAGATACTCTTTGCAGAATTATGAATGGTTCTGCTATTATACTTTTTTTTGTCTTGTACTAACAGATTCATACTAACTATTCATTCTGGGGAAGATAATCAAATGATTTTTATATGTGCTTATTATTTTTTAGCTTGTTCAGATTATTATCAATACAACACATTTGGAGAAATCCTGTAAGTATTTGGAAGAATTCATCACCAATATCACTAATGTGCTTCCAGAAACAGTCCATACCACTAAGCTCTATGGCACCACAACTTTTAAGGTAAGATGCTATATTATACAGTGGAAATGCTTCTTGTGTAATACCAAATTAATAGTGAAGTTTTTGGAGGGTAAATAACTTAGCCTTAATAAACTCATGAATATTGCCTCATGAGCATTAAATTGCAATTAAGCAGAAAAAGTAACAGGATAACATCTCATGACTTTGTTTCTTCAATAATTTACAGTTGGTCTTGAATATAGGTGTTTATTAAAGATTTTATTTTCTTAGAAAAACAAATACCAAGCTGAGAATGGTGGCACACACCTGTAATCCCAGAACTCAGGAGGCTGAGGCAGGAGGATGGTTGGGAGTTTGAGATCAACCTGGGCTACAAAGTGAGTTCAAGGCCAGCCTGAACTGCATAGTGAGATCCTGTCTCAAAAAGAACAAAACAACAACAATTAATAAACAAACAAATGACAAAACCTGATAGCGATTTTTGGTATTTAAATTAGAAAACAAAACTCAAAATATATAACTATGTTCTCTAAACTCTTTTTTTTTGGTTTTTGAAAACAGGGTCTTATTATGCTGTTCAGGCTGGCCTTGAGCTCACTGTATAATTTAGGCAGGCCTTTAACACACAGTGATCCTCTTGCCTCAACCTTCTGAGTGCTGGGATTACAGCTGCACACCACCATACCCTGTCTAAACTCTTTTCTTTTATGTTATGCAAGAAAATAATAGTTCTCAGGGTAGGGGATTCACCTCAGTGGCACAGCGCCTGCCTGGGAAGTACAAGATCCTGAGTTCAATTCCTGGTACCAAAAAAAAAAATCTCTAAGTTGACCCCTTCACACTTCAGAGTTCTAATGTGTGGTATTAGTATTCATGGTTATGGCTGACATAAATATTATTTCAAATTTTCTACTCAACTATTTCTTCTCTGTGTCTAAATTCCAAAATCTTAACTTTTAATGAGAAATTCTCATTCAATGCTATTATAGTTAGCGATTTTATGATTATTTTATAAGGCCAAAGTACTAATTTTGATTTAGTGTTAGATGAAATGGGCAAAATGATACTCTTAGAATAAAACAAAGATTAATAGTAGAGTGTCTGGAGGATAAACATCTTAACTTAACCATGATTAAACTCTTGAATATTTCCAGCTTAACTTTAAATTGCTTTTAAGCAGAAAAAATAACAGGGTAACATCTCAGAGGTTAAAAGGATGTTTTCTGATATAAAAACTAACTTGCAAGTTTTGAGATTTTGTTATTGTTGTTAATTGATTGGTTTAGTTTTGAAACATAATCTGTGTCAACCTTTTGAATCCCAGAAATAGTTGTTAACTAGATACAGTTAGAGTTAAAACCATCATTTATGTCTCGTATTGTCTATTTTTTCACTCTTTTTATACTCTTTCTCTATTTATTAGTACCTTCACTTGAGAGCCGGCACAAGTATACAAATCACATTTGCTTTATTCTGCTCTTATAGGAGAAATTAAAATTGTTGGTAAGACTATTTTTCTGGTATAAAAAATGCTCATTGGTGAGCTACAAATATGCTTTGTGTACCTTTGTGTACATGTGTAGATTAGCTACTAGACGGAGTTACCTGTTCATTAGCTGACCAGGGCTTGTTTCAAATTATGAATAAAATTTCTTAAAATTTATTATGTATCATATTGTGTCCTTGTCATTCTTTTTAAATTTTTCAGTAATGTCTAATTTACAGCCATCCCTTAGTATCCAGGGAGGATTTGCTGTAGGACCTCCCATGGGTACAAAAATTTGCCGATATTCAAATCCCATGTATAAAATGGTTTTAGTATTTTGTATGCATATTTTCTTGCATCTTTAAATCATATCAAGGTTACCTATAAATACCTATGGAATGTAAATGCTATGTAACTGCTACACTGTTCCTTAGGGACTAGTGACATGGGAAAACTCTGTACACATCCAGCGCAAGCACATTTTTTTTCCCCAAACATTTTCATTTGTTGGTTGGTTGAATCCATGGATAAGGATCCTACAGATGCAAAATATTATTGCCCTTCTAATGAGAAAAGAGTGCCTAAGATTGAGTATGAAAATATGACAAGAGTATTAAGAGCTATAGAATGGCCTTAGTTTATTAAGAATTATAATCAACCTTAAATACTAGCATTATTATGGAGCATGGGTAATAACTTTATCCAAAAAATGCTTTTATTTACACTACTGTGAAAGCCAAAATTCCTCTAGGAAAAAATGTTAAGGGAGTAATAGTTCAGTATTAAGGGTAGAATAGGGAGTTATGGAATTAGAACGTTAGATTCATTCATACTTGTCTACCATCTGGGATATATGTTGTATTTACTGATACTCTCCCAAACGTGTCTTATATTTTTTCTTTTCAGTATCTTTCAAATTATGTTTAGAAGTTCTCTCAGATGATGGCGTGGGTGTTTTGTTGTTTCAACATTTAAAGTTCTAATTGAAACTGTTAGCTAGACAGGAAGCCATAGGGGTTAAATAGCTTGTTACAGGCTTAGAAAAGGAGTTCTGAGAACTACCAAAGGTCACCTTTACCATGCTTACTGGAAACACTGATTGCTTAAAATACAATGAAAGTTTATGTTTACCATGGGTGTTTCAGACTAGCTAACCCAGAACTCAAAATAAACATGGCAATTATAACAGCTACATGTTGTATATTTTCTTAAGCTACTGTTTCTAGAAAACTTTCCCTGCAGATGGAAACCTTTATGCTGGAAAAGGGGCAAAAAAGAATCAGAAGGTCATCCAGGTATTTTCTTGCAGAGTTCCTTTTTGCTTTTTCCATATGTGACATAATCAAGCTGGCATTTTTAGCTTTCCTTATTCATAAACTGCCTTACTTTCTTACAAAAGAGAATGAAGCCATTTATTTATTTATTCCCTTAGACATATTGCTTTCATTTCTATGATATGACAATCTAATCTTAAACCTTATGATCTATAGAGAAAAAAAGCAACTGTAAGTTCTATAAAGAACTATGCAATAAGTACAAGGATAATATATCAAATGGATTTACTTTCTCATCAAGTTTTTATAAAGCATCTGCTACGTACCTGGCAATGTTACAGGAATTAACAAAATAAGTGAGTCTTCTGACTTTACTGAGCTTATATCCTAATGATTTGATAGATGATAAACAAACATCTAATATAACTTAGTCAGGTCATGGTTAGAACAAGGGAAAAACTGACCCAAATAACATAAAAAATCCTGAGTCGTCTAAATTTTCATGATATGTATTTCCCAGCCAAATGGAATGATACAGTGGAAAAAATAGCAAAGGGGTTATTCTAGCAGTGATATTTCTCTGCATGGTGGTACTACACACACTGAGATGGGAAATATTTATGATGCTTTAAGAGAATAGTAAATTAAGGAATGGAGGTAGACTTAAGACTTTCATTTTTGGCATATTTAGCTTGGATGTTTGTTATCTGTCACTGATAGATATAGTAAAGACAAAATAGTAAATCTATACTATGAAAAAAAATATACTGTAGGGCCAGGAATGTATCTCAGCAGCACAGTGCCTGCCTGGCAAGTGCAAGGTCCTGAGTTTGATTCCCGGTACCAAAAAGACCAAACCAAACCAAACACCCCCCAGAAATATACTGTAAACCAGTAAGATAATGATCACTTTCACTAGAGTGGTAGAGTTAGAAGTAGTAAGAAACATTTTTGAAGGTATAGATGGTAGGGCTTATTGGTGAATTGCATATGAGATTTTAAAAGAAAGAGAGAGGTCAAAGATAATTTCAAGATTTTTTGACTGAGCTAACTAATTGAATGGTGATTCTATTCACTGAGATGGGGAACATCTGTTGTTCTTTAGGAGAACAGTAGATTTAGGAAATCGAGGTAGAATCAAGACTTCAGTTTTTGATATATTAAGTTTGAGACATTTATTTGTTATCTGCATAGATGTGTTAATTAGGTACAGCAAAATCATAGCTGTAGAATAACACTTGGAATTCATCAATGTAGAGATATATTCAATGCCGTGGGATGTGCTTTCTTCTGGGAATTGAGTATAGATAGAGAAAAGGATTAAGGCCTATAGGACTTTAATAATGATAGATTCAGAAGAGAACACCATAATGACAGGGATACAAAAAAGAAAGGAGTAAACAACCTGAAATTAATCATTTTTAGAATGGCAAAATATTAAATACCTATAATACGTTGTATAACTATTATAATAAATTTGAGATCTGTAGGAAAATGTGTGTTGAAAAGTGATTTAAAAAGATACAGAAAGTCTAAATTGACTAATATCCATGTAAGAAATGAAAACACTGTCAAAGACTTTAAAATTGTATAAGGTGCACATTATTTTAGGACCTCAAGAAACAGATAATTACTACTTTAAATCATAGAGGAAGAAGAAAAGTATCTCAATTCTCTTTTACCGTAATCAGCATAAATGAATCAAAATACAGAGAAACCGCAAAAATAATGTGAATGTAAATATAAATAAAACTCAAACAAAAATTTAAAAATGTTGTATTAAATGTAGGAATGCAAAGATGATTAACATTTTAAAAATACTTAAAGCTGTTCATTTCTTTAAAAGATCAAAAGAAAAGCAAATGAATATTTCAAAAGATACTAAAAGGATACTGTATTTTTATGTCAGCATCTGTTCTTACTAAACCTTTTATTTGTAAATGATAAATTCAGGAGGTAGAAAGTCAGTAGGGATATAGTTGAACTGAGTAGCATCATCAGTCAACTGGATCTGATTGACATTTATAGAATAGTTCATCCAATAACAGCAGAATACACATCCTTCCTAAGCTCATACAGTACATTGGCCAAGACCAACCATTATGTGTGTGTGTGTGTGTGTGTGTGTGTGTGTGTGTGTGGAGGGACACTCTTTACCAAATTTTAAAGAGATAGAAATTATAAAAAACCTGCTCACAGAACACATGGAATTAGAAATCATTAACAGAGCCGGGCATGGTGGCATACACCTGTAATCCAGCACTCAGGAAGCTGAGGAAGGAGAATTGCTGCGAGTTTGAGGCCAGCCTGGGCTACAAAATGAGTTCAAGGCCAGGCCTGGTGGTGCATGCCTTTAATCCCAGCACTTGGGAGGCTGAGGCAGGAGGATTCTTGCGAGTTCAAGACCAGCGTGGGCCCCAAAGTGAGCTCAAGGCCAGTCTGAATGGCATAGTGAGACACTGTCTCAAAAAGACCAAGAAAAAAAAAAAGAAATCATTAACAGAAAGATAGCTAGAAAATCCCTAAATACTTGTAGATTAAACAGTACTTGTAGACCACCCCCCCAAAATAGGATTAAGAAAATTTCACAAGAGGAATTTAAAAAAATATTTTCTTTTTTTTTTTTGCGGCACTGGGGATTGAACTCACAACCTCACGCTTGCCAGGCAGGCACTTAGGCCGCTGAGCTAAATCCCCAACCCTTGTCTTTTTGGCCTTGAGCTCACTTTGTAGCCCAGGCTGGTCTCGAACTCACAACAATCCTCCTGTCTCAGCCTCCCGAGTGCTGGGATTACAGGTGTGTGCCACCAGGCCCGGCTACAAAAATATTTTCTTCTAAGTGAAAATGAGAATAAAACTTTTGAGATTGGGTAAAAGTATAATTAGCATTAATAACATATATTAGAAAAAAAGAAAGTTAAATTCAATAATCTAAATTTCCACTTTGAATAAAGAGGAAAAAGAAAATCCAATAAGCAAAAGGATAAAAATAATAAAAATAAGAGTACAAATCAATGAAAATAAAGATCAAATACAGTATTGAAAATCAACAAAATCAAAAGCTGATTCTTTGAAAAGAAAATAAAATTATTAGACTTTGGGCCAAGGTAACAAAGGTAAAATGAGAGCAGACACTAATTGCTGATACTAATGTACTAATAAATGAAAAGACGCCATCACTAATGATCCTATTCATGGTCACTAAAAGAATAATAAAAATAAATTTTCTATACAATTCCTTACAGTTTGAAAACCTGCATAAACTAGATCAATTGCATGAAAGACTATGTGTTAATGAAGTGTTCTGAAAACCTGAGACAATCAATTTAAAATGAAGAAAGGTTTATTTGGTTCACAGTTTTGGAGATTTCAGCCCCCAACTGATTGGTTCCATTGCTTTAGGCCTGGGTTGGCACACAATGTACATCAAGGAGGACATCTGTGGCTGAGGAAGCTGCTCACCTTATGCTGGCTGGAAAGTGTGAAAGAGAGACATGGAGCCAGGATCTCACTGTATCCTTCAAAGATACACCCTCCTTGACCTGACTTCTTCCCACTAGGTTTCATGTTTCCATCATCTCCCTGGAGGACCACAGGGTGGGGACCAAGGCTTTAGCACATGGTCCTTTGTGGCGAGGAGGGGACACAAGATCCAACTACGGCAGATACAATCTACCAAATTCACATACATAATCTTAATATTCTTTTATCTCTTTAAAGAAATTGAATCAGTAATTAATAATCTTATAAAATAAAAGGAGGAGGACCAAAAAGACTAATTCTACTAAGCTTTTAAGGATGAAAATTACAATGCTCTAAAATATTTTCCATAAAGTAATAGTAGAGAAAAATATTTCTGAACTCATTTCATGAAGCCAGCATTGCCCTATATCATAACCAAATGTTAAAAGAAGAGAAAATTATAAACCAATATTTATTATGAGTGTGCATTCAAAAATCTTCATAAAATAGCATTAAATCCAATAATGCATGAGAATTATATGCTACAACCAAGTGGGATTTATTGTAGGTCTGCAAGACTGGTTCAGCCTTCAAATATAATCTTATCCATCATACAAAAAAGTAAAGAAGAAATAGTTACACAATTGTATCTGTAGATGTAGAAAGTACTCTATTATGACGAAAACTGAGCAAAGTAGGATAGAGGGCTAATTTTCTCCACTTGATAGGAACATCTGAAAATAAATCTATAGCTGACATTATATTTAATGGTGAGATGTTTTAAAGCTAAAATCAGGAACAAAGCAAAGCTTTTTTCTTATATTACCAGTAGCCCATATCCAGAAACAAAACTTGTTTTGCAAGTAATGTGATAGACTGTGTAGAAAAATTGCAAAGAAATAACAAATTTAGCTATAGGAAGTAAGTATAGCAAGGTTCAAGATAGGAAGTTAGTATATAAAACTCAACAGCTTTTTTCTTTATACTCTTAATGGACAATTGGAATTTGAAATTAAATACACAGTGGCATTTACCTAGGCAACAAAAAAATAAATTAGTCTAACACAATGCAGGATGTATCTGAAGAAAATTACAAAACTAATGAACAAAATCAAAGAAGATCTAAATAAATGGAGATATTTTCCATGTTTGTAGATAAAAGTACTCAATATTATGAAAATTTCAGTTTTCACAACTAGATGTGTAGATTTAATGTAATCTTTTACAAAAATAACACCAGATTATTTTGTGGGTCCTTAAGATTTATATAGAAAGTGAAATACCTAAAGCAGCCAGCAAATAGTGAAAAAGAACAAAGTTGGAAAACTGCTGCCGAGTATAAGACGTACACCAAAGAGGGAAAAAAATGAAGCTGTGGTTTTGGTGTCAACAATGGCGAGTAGATCAATGAAACAGAATTCTGAGTCCCCAGCTAAACCCATACAAATGTGTTTGACAAGAAAAAAAGGCATTTTAGAAATAGGAAGGGATGGAGGAATAGAAGAGGGAGGAGAAAGGAAGAGATGTAAGAAGAATTAAATTGTATGATATAATCATTTTGTAGTGCAATCATGTACTAATAAAAATAAAACTTGAGAATAACAAATACAATTTAATAGAGAATAGAGTTGAACTTTTCAACAAATGCTCCAGAAACAGGTGGACATCTACATGCCAACCTAAACAAAACAAAGCAACAACAAACTTGACTCAGACCCTACACGTTTCATAAAAAATTAACTGAAAATGTAAACTCTGAATGTAAAACACAAAAGTATACTCATAGGTTTGGCAATGACATTTTAGAAAAACAATACTGAATGCATGATCCATAAAAGAACATCAATAAGTTTGACTTCATTAAAATTAGAAACTTTTGCTCTGAGAATGTCACCGTTAAGAGAAAGAAAAGTCAAGGCATAAACTGGGAGAAGACATTTGCTAAATAAACACATGTAATAAAGGACTTGTGTCCAAAGTATACAAAGGATTCATAAAACTCAAGAATAACAAAAGAAACAAACCAATTAAAAAATGAGAAAAAGTTCTGAACAAATCCCTCACCAAAAAAAGACATACAGATGACAGATAATTGTATAAAAAAGTACCATGCCATATGTACTGAACTATATCTCTAGCCTTTTTCTGAGATAGAAGCTGACTTAAGTTTCCCAAGCTGGGCTCAAACTTGTGATCTTCTTGCCACAGCCTCCCAGAGTGCTAGAATATAGGTATGTATCACTGTGACTGTTTGATGAATTTTTTTTTTTTGACACAGTGGTCAAAACACACACAGAGAAAAGGACCGTCTATTTAATTATTGGAGTTGGGAAGACAAATTACTGTGTGTGAGAATTAAAATTGTCTGCATCTCACTGTATTAAAAGTCCGCTTAAAACCGTTTACAGCAAACATGTAAGAACTTGAAAGAAAAATAGAGGAAAAACCCCATGACATTGTCCTGAGTAATAATGGTTTTATATGTGATTATAAAGGCATGGGCAACAAAAGTGAAAATAGGTGAGATTATATCAAACTAAAAAGGTACTGCCCAACAAAGAAAAGAAAAAATGAAGAGAAAATCTACAAATAGGACAATATATATTTTCATGTCCTATATCTGATAAAGGATCAATCCAAAGTTTAGGCTGCTGCAGTGGTGTACACCTGTAATAACAGCTACTTAGGCTGAAACAGGAAGTATTGTTCAAGTCCAGGAGTTCAAGGCCAGCTTGGGCAGTGTAGTGAGACCCCATTTCAGAACCAAACAATGACCTCCCCTCAGAGAGCTCAAAAACAAAACAAAAAAACCAAAGAAGAAAAAGAACCCAAATCCTAAATTTATAAGAAACTCAGACAAATTTCCAGCCAGATACCACATAGCTCAATTAAAAAAAAATGAGCAAAGGACCTCAATAGACATTTCTTAAAATAAGACATACAAATGAGCTATAAAACAGGTATGTGAAAAAAGTGCTCAGCATCTCTAGTCATCAGAGAAATGCAAAAGAAAATTATAATGAAATATCACTTTATACTTGGTAGAAAGCAATTCTTTTTGGGGGGGGGATGCTGGGGAGTGAACTCACGACCTTGCACTTGCCAGGCAGGCGCTTATGCCACTGAACTAAATCCCTGGCCCCTAGAAAGCAATTCTTCAAAAAAAAAAAAAAAAAAAAAAAAAGGTAAAACTAACGTTTGATCCACCAATCCCACTACTGGTTATATATCTAGAGAAAATGAAATCGGTATGTTGAAAAGAGACCTAAATTCCCATGTTTATTAAAGCACTATTCCCAGTAGCCAAGATATGGAATCAACTTATGTGTCCATCAGTGGTTGGATGAAGAACATATGGTATGTGTACACAGTGGAATATGGTTCAGTATGAAGAAAATTGAAATCTTATCATTTGTGGCAACTTGGACAAACCGTGAAGACATTATGTTAAGTGAAGTAAGACAGGCACAGAAAGACAATACCTCATGATCTCACTTATACTGTATGTGGAATCTGAAACACTGATCTCACAGGAGAGGAGAGCTGAAGACCTGTTTCCAGAGCGTTGGGGAGGGTTTAGGGAGAAGTTGAGGAAGAGTCGGAGTTTTAATAAGGACGCAAAATTTTAAATAGGAGGAATTAGTTCAAGAAGTTTATGGAATGATACTGTGATGATAGTTGTTAATGATGCTTTATGTTGTTGAAAATCTCTGAGAGTGTAAATTTTAAGTGTTCTTCCTACAAAAAACGACAAATATGTGAGAGTTTTTGTGTGTTCAATAGCTCGATTAATGTATGTTGGTTAGCTCAACATGTTACTAGCTCCATTTAGCCTTTCCACAGTATATATGTATATCAGAATTTGCAGTGGAGAATGTTTAATAATGATCACGTTAACATCAGACTGAAAAATGAATATTGGATGTGGTAGCAAGCAGTGTATGGCTTCTGAATCTGGTTCAATTTTTGGCATGAGCATCCTGACTCTCCACAAGACACATCTGGCCTGTTTAAAAAAAAAACAACAAAAAACACTTCTTAGAACTAGTGACCATAATGAATCTCTTATACAGGGTATCTCACAGTGAAGTGATCTGGGAACTCTTTGATATATTTTTATCATGTTTTAGGACTTGTTTTACATACAGAGTATCTTAGGAAATATCATCACAATGTATCAGTGTTTGAAAAAGTTTGATTATATAGAAAGCTGAGAGCTCTGACAGTTACCAGTGAGACTATATAAAATTAAATTGAAACTAAAGGATATTTACAAACAATGTGAAGAAACTAGTGGATATAGAGAGCTTAGTATTGCAGGAAGGAGATTTCTTCACTTGATCTTGGCCAAAAGGCCGAGAAGTGGTAGGAAGGAGATTTCTTAAGAGTGATAGAAGAGTTGAAAAGGCACGGGATCTTGGGAGTAAGTTTAGTTTTGAACACAGATAAGAAACAAGATGCAGATTTCTGAGAGCACTGAAGGTAGTTTCCCTTTTTAATGAAGCAAAAGAATTGCATGCTTACATGAAAGGGGAAGGGAAGGGGAGGGGAGAGGTGGAAAGGAGAAGACAGGAAAAGGAGGAGGAGAGGAGAGTGGAGGGGAGGGGAAGGAAGGGGAGGAGAGGTGAGGTCCCACACTGCTATACTGCTTTTGGAAAATAAAAATTAATGGAGACTGTGATATTCCTCAGTATCCCCAGTTGTGTTACTTGATGGATATAAATGTGAATTAGCTCCAGGTCACATAAATTTCTGCCTTCTTTCATATTGGAAATCTGAAAATCTGAATAATGTTTTTAAATTTCATATTATTTCACAGGATGCTAGGCATGCAGCTGAAGAGGAGATTTATACAAATTTAAACCAGAAGATTGACCAGTTTCTACAGCTGGCAGACTATGACTGGATGACAGGAGATTTGGACAACAAAGCTAGTGATTACCTGATAGACCTCATTGCCTTCCTGCGTAGCACTTTTGCTGTGTTCACACACCTTCCTGTAAGTGACAACTTCTCTTACTTTGCCTTTCAATATAGAAAAGTGTTCCTTTAAACTCTAGTTTGGTTTAATATAGTAGTTTCTGATGTAACTAGCCAAGAAGTTCTTTGTATACAAGCTCACATTATATTTATCAACTTTAATGATATTTAGAGAACGCTACTATTATTTTTTCATTAACTATTCCAATTTATTTATTCTGAAAGTGGTTTCTACTATCATGTTTTTCTGCTAACTTGAAGACAGTTTCAAAAAGACATAATGAAAACCTTGGTAAAAATAAAAAAGAAACTTACGAGTCAGAATTTTAGGTATCTTTTACTTTTAAAATATCCTTTGTTTTTCTCATAAACCAAAATTGTATAATAAAAATCTTTTTATCTAATTTGTCTTTGTTTTTTGAGAATATTAGTCATACTTATTAAAAATCACTGTTCATTGATTCTTATGGCTTATTTACCTACATCTTGGTTGATTTGTTTCTGAGTTTTTCTTGGTTTTCAGTCATGTGGACCTGTGTTTTTCTAGTACTTTTTAGTCGATGTTAGACATTGTGTTTAAGATAGAGAACCCTGGTGAAAATATCTTCCACCAGAAAAGATTCATTCTTTCCTTTACTGAGTAAGTATTATAATGGACAGATGAGTTGTGGTTTGAGAGTGATCACCTTGGTCCAATCAATCATGAGCTGATCTGAATGAAGCTTGGGTTGTACTTGTATCTCCAGTTGTCCCTGTTGCTACA
>RJWT010033434.1:0-13913 GCA_004365215.1 Cuniculus paca
CCACTCCCCAGCAAAGCTCTCTCTTAGATTTACAGTTGTTGCAACACACTGCTGTCTCTCCAGCCTTACACAATCATTTTTGCCATTTAGGACTCTGCTTCCCAGTTTTCTCTTTTTCCTTCTCAGTCAGTTACTCTGTGTCAACTTTACTCTGGCTCCTCACTGCTCACTAGGCACTGCTCCAAGCACTTGACAGGTATTGACTCATTTCCCAGGGATAAAACTGGACCCCACTACCTTTTGCACACATCACATGCTCCTATTTACTGACTGACCTGTTCATCTCAATTTCATATCTCTTGGATTGATGTCCTGTCCCATGGCTGGATTTTACAATAAGGCAACTGGAAAAGGTGATTTAAGCATTTGGATTCTTAGGTTGGACTGGTAGACAAACTGTAGGGTCACCACCCTAAAGTAGGCTATGATGTGTCAGTAAGTTAACCTTCAAGAAGTGTTTGGCCACAATATGAGAAAACATATGAAGTGCTAAGTCCCTTGGTGTACTTCATAAATCCTCCAAGGCACTTTGTAAATATTTTATAAATCCTTGCGGAGGTCAGGGAAGGAAGTTTAGTCAGATCCTCTGTAACCCACACACTATCTTCAAACTTCCATGGTCCCAACTTTCTGGAGGTCTTGCTACACAGCAGGAGCAGCAAGTCAGACTCAGGACCCTCAAGGTGTTTCTGGGAGCCCAATTTTCCACAGCACAGCTTCTGTCTCACATGCCATTCTGATTTCTGTGCTCCTTAAAATCAATGAAAAGTTGCCTTGAATGAAGAGATCAAAATTGTATTTTTCTGATGATAAAAGTTATATAGGCTCTTTCAAGAGGTGTGGAAAGCATTAAAAAGTAAAAAGAAGCAAAAAGCAATATAGCTAGCCCCCCCAAAAGAAAACCCAAATCAGAACACGCCCAACTGAGTCCCTGTAGGTAAGTCATTTCCCCAGTTCATGTCCCTTGGGGATGTTGTCACTACCCCATTTCATCCTATGCCTGTAAAAAGAAGGAAAAGTGTGAGACAAAGAGTGCTCTCTGCACCCAGAAGAGAGGGCACATTACATCCAAAGGACTCAACGAAAATTTTCCCTCTGTCGGCAGGAGACTTGCCCCCCTCCCTACAATTCCTTCTGGCAGTTCTGAAAGAGGGCCTGAGCTCTGGGACGTAAAGGTTTTGGCCTGAATTCAGGCCCAGTGTGGGAATGAAAGGGCAGAAACCTCTGGATTAACCAGATTCATCCTTTTCCAGCTGATCTGTGAAGATGCTGTAGAATGATTTAAAAAGATAATATCCTTGGGTTCTACTTTTTTGCCCATCAAACCTCCCTTGCATCCCCTCGGAGACGCACATAAACCACAGCTCTATTTTTGTCAAGCTACACTATACAGGTTTTCTCTATCTTTTTTTTTTCCGTCTCATTAACTTCACTCCCTCAACCTCCCTCGCTTTTCCAATGATTAAAGTAGTGGGCTTTTTAAAAAGGCCTCCAATTAGCACCTCATCAGCTCCAATTAGAGGAGACAAAAGCAGTGTAAAGATAAATCAATGAGAGGGGCCGGCACAACATCATGTAATCACTTAAGACAAGCATTGAGCATTCTCTTTGCGACCCACACTGGGCCTATTCACCTTTCTTTCTTCCTTTTGGCTGCATTTAAGACTGTTTTGCTGGGAAGACAGGCCTCCCAGGAGTCTCATAATTCCTCATTCAGCGGCTACCTGTTTACAGCACAGAGAGTCCAAGGACCTAAACAATCCTATATTGTGTGCCTGCGCTTCCTTCAAGCCCAGCCCCCTAATGGTGTGATTTCTGGGGCCGGCTGACTAAGTTAAAGACTGGCTTTATACTCACCAGTGTTCTCCTTGTACTGTCTTCTAATTACAAGGGAGGGCAACAATGTATTTTTTTTCAATGAGAGTTCTTTGGAGCAGTTAATTTGGTGCCTGTACTAAATGCCCCCAAACATTAATTAGGGTGGAAGGAACCCTAATTTCCTCAGCAGCTTTCCCCTTCACTTACTTCCCTCGTTTTCGCATAGGCCTGGACGAGTCTCCATAATGAAATTACCTCATTAATGCCTTTATTCTCCACAGTAACTCATTCAAAACCAACCATTTAGGTTTAATTGAATGCTGTCAAAAGGAAAAAGGTGCATTCATGGCTTTGATTAGCAAAAAATTTCCCCCCCTAAGGGGTGGACAGATTTAAATTATGAAGATGGTAAGTAGTGAGTTATAATTGGGGACAAGCAGCACTTCAGGAAAGCTTAAATGCTTTCAAAGCCTGGGCTGGCCCGTCTGCGGACTATTAACTATGTCCAGGGCCTTGTTTTCTGTATTTGAATTGATGGCAACTTAACTATAAAAAATAAAATGGGGTTTAATTTTTGTTTAATACACAGTGGGGTTCTATTTACCCACAGAGCAATAGCTTTTCGATGAGCTAAGTCTTTGTTCCCTTAATAATTTATTATCTGTGCTTTCTAACACGAGTTGTGAAGGGCACAAAGCATGTTGCTGTTTCTAGGGAAAAATAAAACCTGAAATACACAGACCATGCAAGTGGGTGGCTGACCTAACACTTCTCCGGGGCAGCCTCCTAGGTGAATTCTGAGGCATTATTGTTTTGTAAAGTTACAGTACTGTGGGGACTGAACCCCTAGAAAACACCTTTCTCAGCATTTCTCATTGCTGCAACAATCTCAGACTTAGATGTCAACTGTTGGTGAAAAAGCAAAGGGTCAGGGTCCTGAGGCAGTTGCTCAAAATCACGGTTAGTTGCCAGTGCAGGACCAGAGGTCACCAGAGTATAAATTTGGCGTAAAACGTTGTATAGTACTTTGAAGGTAGAGCTGCCTTCTGTTAACATGCAGAAAGAAGGTCAAATGCGTGTACATTGGCTGAATCTCAATTTGCATACGAAGAATACAGTCAATACTATTAGGCAATATTATGCTAGTGTCAAGGTCTATATTATATTTACATACAAAATGATATAGCATATGGGTCACAATGTGTCAGTGAATCATGAATAGATACCCAAGATGCAGGACCCAAAAAGTGGTGTAAGTACAAGGAAAAGGGGAGGGAGCGAAAGAGAAGTGGGGGAGGGACCTTATAGAAATGACTGGCAGAAATTTATTTATCCATTCATTCATTGATTTATAAACATTAGACTAGTTTAGGAAAGTGCTTACAGTGTTGGGGGAGGTAGTACAACAAAACAAAACAGAACAAAACAAAACACATTGCTGTTTATTTAAAACCAAAACAACATCATTGCCATATGGAGACTTATTATGGCTGGCAGCTCAAAGTCCCCCCAAAGCCTCATGGGGCCATAGGTGGGGCTTTTTCAGAGGTGGCTGGATCTAGAGTGTGTGAGGCTGGAATTGATTCATGGTGCAATGCTAGGCTCCAGGGCACTGGGATTAAGGGTGTGAGTGCTACCTGCCCTAAGAAGCCTGGACAAGATAAAAGGGGAAGAAAGATGCTGCTAAGGTTCCTTGCTTGTTTTGCTACTTCTGCCCACCATGAACTATTTCTCCTCTGAGATGCCTCTGTGCTACACCACCTTGCCTTGGAGCCAGTTGACTGTGGGCTGAAACCTCTACAAACCGTGAGCTAAGGAAATCTTTCCTCCTTTAACTTTGGGTTGTCGGGTATTTTGTCTCAGCAATGAGGAAAGTAACTAAGACAGGCTCAATAGATAGAACATGAAACTTGAGTTCACAGAGATCTGGTTTCAAAGTCCTACCTCTGCCATGATCATGGTCCTTCACTGTCCTTCACTTTTCTCAGCCTTGGTCTCCTTGTTTCAGTGGAGATAATAAAACCTGCATGTGAGAATGAGATGAGATAACATATGTGAACAGCAAACATATAACTGTGTCTTGCAAGTTTGAGAGAAAAAGGAAAGTGGGAATTAATAATAACTACTTAGTTGAATCAAGCTAAATGCCTTCCTACCTTGGGAAAGCCTCAAGATACATCGATTTCTAAAATTTTACATTAATTCACATATTTATTATTTGTTGCTTACAAGGTATTATTTTAAGTGATAATTATTTCAAAACCATCAGACACTAAGCATGCTATTAAAATACTCTATATTTCTGAGTGAAAATTATATTTGTGCTACAGACATTGAATACAAGTAGCTCTGACCTTGTGGAAAATACTAGCAATGAAGAAAAAAAATGCAGTTTTCTACATCAAGTCATTGCAACTCCATTAGATAATTTGTATATATTTTAACTTTTTTTCATTTTTTTCTTTCATTAGCAATCAGAATATTTCCTTTATATAACATTAATTGTTTTAGCTAGTAATCCATGATGCTAACATGAGAACCAACATTTTTCTGGTTTTGGTTAAAATTCACTGGACTCGTTGAAATAACCACTGTCTGTTCTTGATGAAAATACGTATTTGATCAACTTGAAAACAGAAACCATACGTTGTTTTGGAAGAGCTGGGAAGCAGAACTTTTTTTTTGGTACATCGAACTCATAACCTAGCCCTTTTCAGGCAGGTGCTTATGCCACTAGGCTAAATTCCCAGCCCTATCTCCTCCTGTAATTTTCCCAGAGAAAGTTGCTTTTCTCATGGCAGCTGTTATGGTTGATACATTGTGTCAACTTGAGAAGTTTAGACGTTTAACTCAGCAGGGAGCCAGGATCCTTCCTTTGTAAATATCCTCATCCTATGCAAGAGGAAGGCAAGGAGATTTTGTAAGTGCTACACCTACCTTGGAGGCAGGCTGGCCTGTGTATAAGGTAAGGGAGGAGAAGAGTCTTATTTCCCCCTTTCTTTGCTCTGGCTGCTTTTGATTGCTGCTGCCTTGAAGTGTTGTCCCCATGCCATGCCACCCTGTCTTGGAGCCAGCTGATTATGGACTGAAACCCCCAAAACTGTAAGCTTGATAAACCTTTCTTTCCCTAATTTTGGGTATCAGATGTTTTGTCTCAGCAGTGAGACAAAAGTAATCAACACAGCAGCTGAATTTCTCTACTTCAGTCAGCAGAGTGACTTGCTGATTCTCTGTGTGTCATGCGTGTATTTGGAAAAGAACGGAATCCTACCAGCTGGTTTGGCTTGTAAATCTTTCTGTCTCCATGACATGATGTGGACAACGCAACATGAGTGGTGCAGTTTTTTGGTAAGGCCTTGGGCCTTTGACACTAAAAGAGAAGGACTGGTACAGAATGTAGTTATATACTTCTAATTTAGAATTTTCTGTTACTATATCAATAAATTATCACACCATGGCAATTTAGCCCTAATATTAGAAATACTGTATTGGCCATCTATTCCATGTAAGATTCCAGATTATTTGAAAGGCAGTAGAAAATAGGCATTTTGCCTTAATTCATACCCTCTCCATATAGTGAAGTCCTAATTTCTACCTCCTCCTGTGACCTTATTTAGAAGAAGGATGCTGCAGGTGTAAGGTCCCAGTTGAGGTCCCAGTGTGATAGGGTGGGCCTTACATCAATATGATGGTAGAATTTAGAATATGAAGAGGGGAATTTCCACACAGGTAGACGTGCACAGAGGAAAACAGTGTGCAGCCACACAGGGTGAGGTGGAGGATGTGTGTACAGACACAGCACACAAGAGAATGCCGGAAAACCACAGCCACTAGGAGAGAGACCTGGAGCAGATCTTTCCCAAGGACTTTCCCCAGGGAGCTTGGTCCTCCCCACACCAGGACTGTGAGATAACAAATTTCTATTAACCGCCCCTCCCCCTGCTTTCTCTGTCTCATCTGTCTTTCTGCCTCTTTTTGCTACTATGGAGAATGAAGCCACGACTTTTGCACTACATTCCCAGTCCTCTTTCTTTTGTTTGTTCTTTCTTTCTTTCATTCTTTTAATTTTGAGACAGGGTCTCACTAAGTTGCTATGTTGCCCAAGCTGAGTTTGAACTTCAATTTTCCTGCCTCAGCTTAACAGTGTGGGATTACTGGCATGCTCAAACTTCCATCATTAAATTATCCAGATTATTGTATTTTATATTGGTGACCCTAGAAAATAAATATAAGTGAATATAAAAATGAAATATTTTAAGAATTTATTATTTAACCTCATTATAAGTAATGGACCTCCATCTTATGTCATTGTGTTTATTTGTAATACAATCACTTATCACATGAATAAGGTAATATGATTTTACCATAACAATATTTTTTATTTGTACAATTGTTTTCCTTCCAAAGATTTTCTTTCTTTCATTCTTCCTTTGTTTCTTATTTTGAGGGGGTACCAGGCCTCAAACTCAGGACCTTGTGCTTGCCAGGCAGGTGCTTATGCTGCTGAGCTACATCCCTAGTCCAAATATTTTTTATTTTCGGTACCGAGAGTTGAACTCATGACCTCACACTTGCCAGGCAGGCACTGTGCCATTGAGATGTATCCCAAGCCCTCAGTTCCAAAGATTTTCCAAGCAATAAGTTTTGTCGTTGCTGGATATTTACTAGAAAAATGATATTTCTTTTTTTCTTTGATTGGTAGAACTTTTTTTAGCAGTACATGTTTTAAATACATATTAAATAGATTCATTGTGGGGAATTGGTGTATATATCACATTTTAACCCTTTTTTGGCTTTGCCTCTCCCTCCTCCCCATCTCCAATCCCTAGATCTTCCCATCTTTACAAAACCTACTTTCTTGTTTCTTATCATCTTTTATTTTGCGCTTTTTTTTTTTTTTTTGGTACCAGGGATTGAACTCATGACCTTGCGCTTAGCAGGCAAGCGCTTATGCCACTGAGCTATAACCCCAGCCCTTATTTTTTCTTTAAATTATTTATATTCTGGGTTTCTCATATGACAAGAGATCATGCTATAGTTAACCTTCTGAGTTTGATTTGTTTCACTTAGTATTATGGTCTCAAGGCACATCCATTTTCCTACAAGTGATTCAAATTTATTCTTTTTCATGGCTGAGAAGTACTCCTTTAGGTGTATATACAATATTCTCTTTATCCATTCGCCTGTTGATGTGCATGTAGACTGCTTCCAAGATTGAGCTATAAACGTGGCATTCATGTGTCAGTGTTATGCAGTGTAGAAAAGGCTGTTTCTGAGGTGCTCTTTCAACACTCTCTGTGCCTCTTCCCTCCTCACTCCAGTCAATGTACCCCAGCCAAATGTCATTTCTCTAGGCAGTTTTATTCTGTGTGTTCTATGATGACCACTGAAGGAACCACAGATATCAACATGACCTTTCACTACTAACAGGGAATCACTTTAATCTGTTATTGGTGGGATGAATATGCCATGCACATTTCAAAAATTAGAAGAAATCACACATTCATTGCAGCAACATATATTGAACACTGGATGGATGAAAATATTATCTAAAATTCATTGAACATTTACCACAAATAAGCACTAAACCTCACCTTACATATATTTTCTCAATTTATAAAAATCCCATAAAGCCCTGTCTATTGTTATCATACTAAGGAGCAGACTTAAAGTTCCAGGTGATGGCAAACTAGCATTCAGCACAGTGAGACAGTGACTCTAACTCAAGGGCAATGCTTCTCTGTCCAGAAACTTGAGCTTCCTTCTAGTCTTTAGCCAAATCAGAGCTGAAAGCAACACCTGAATTTTTCCTGCAATGCTTTGAATGCCTTTTATGATACATGGTCACCACAAAGGAGGAGATGAGTATGACCAATATTAAGCACATCATCTGCAAGGAGCCCGGGCTGCATACTTTGATGTATGTTACCTCTTCAATCTTGGCAGCTTTGTGAGGTGGGCATTGTTATGCTCCTTTTTGTATAAGATGAGCCTGAGATTCAGAGAGGTTAAGAGATTTACCAAGGCTGCACAGCATGTGAATAGCAAAGCTAGATTCCAGTGTTGTTTTATCTGAAGTATATGTCCTTTGAAGGACAATGTGTTGTAGGAAGGCAGAAAGAATGAGGATGCTTTTAAGTGACATGATGACAATGGCCATGAAGTAGGTCCCTAGAGAGTACATGCATGGATTGGGCTATGAGAGCCTGGCATAAGAGGACCTGGAAAGGCAGGAGAAGAACCCATGAACAAAATTGATCTCAGTGAAGTCAGAGCAGGATTTGTCCCCTCTGATTTTAGAAATAATCCTAATGAGCAAGTAATACTGTGACAGTTTAAAAAAACTCTAAGGCTACTTATCCAGAAGCTCAAGATGGTCCAAACACCACCAGGATAGAGGTATACAGGTTCCTTCTTTGCCCACAGTGAGGTGAATGGGGAGCCTGAAAAGAATGATTTAAGGTTTTTAAGGTACCAGGATTCTTGAATGGCAAAACCAGGGTGTGAGTAGAAAATCTTCTTCATAAATAAGTGAGAAACAAATTTGAAAGCACCTTGTTCAATGACTGGGATGTAGTGGGTGCTTAATAAATATCAATTTCCCTCTATCTCTTCTCTTTTATATGATGGGGCATTGCAATCAGTATAATGGAAACAGGAAACAAAGCAGTAAATCCAACTGTAGTCATAGAACTGCATGCAAACTGCTTAAAGAATTTTGTAAACTCATTACACAGATTTAAAATACACATGGTGTGAGCTTACAGAAGCACCAAGGCCTGAGCTCCAAGTGAGCCTTTAAAAAACACAGGCCAAATATACCCAGTGCACTTGGACATAACCTCTTCCAACTTTAAATGATCATGTCACCCTACGGTTCCTTTAAATGCACTCTGTCTTACACACTACCTATTTGCATTCATAAATGATCTCTTCTAATGGACTGCAAACTTCCAGATGGCAAGAGAATCTATTCTTATTGCTTTGGGCTCTTTTGTTTTGTTTTTGGTCCATAATTGTCATACTTGGTATCTTGTTCCAAGTATTCTCATTCCTAACTTTTCTACACTGTTTAAATCTCTGCCTTTGCCAATAAGACACAAACTCCTCAAGGAAACTATAAACACATGGGTACATTGTTATTACCCTTCCTGCTCTGGAGCACTGAAAAAATTAACCTCCAATTCAAAGCCTCTCATTTCTGGCAAATCCTCCTGGACTTGTGCAGGTTTCTTCCAGTGGGCCAGTGCCAAGAACTTTCACCCTTACTCTATGTGAAGGGTTTCTACAGTATAACTCACTATTGGGCATTATTATGGGTGGTCAACAAATATTTGCATATTGAAAGGGATCAGAGCATGCGACCCCCAAATAGGTCACTTTGGCATATTGATTGTTTTGAGTTTGCTCTTGGCCTGCTTCCTTTTCATCTAAAAGTAGGGAATGTTTACCTTTGTAAAAGTAACATACATTAGAAAGGTGTCTCTTTCTCTTAGAATGGGAACAAAACTACTCTGTGACAATGCTTATCACCTGTGTGACACTTATATACACAATAGATCTTACTAAATGGCTCTGAATTACACACATTTCTTAGTCACTGTCCTATAACTTACCCCCCTTCAAGTCCCTAACTCTCTACTTTGTCTCACTTCTTAACTCTTTATCACTCTTTGTTAAGATGGTATATAATCTTTAAATCTACTAAGTCCTCATACATGTATTCACACTGAATGTATAAACTGATTTTTTTCCTTGTTAATTTGTTTTTTTGTCATTTTAATTTGCAGAGCACCAGTCACTGAATATAAAAATGTAGATGAGAAAGTTTTGCTTCTCCTGTAGTATAAATTATAGTTCAACATCTGATAGTTAGAAGTTGTACAATTAGCAAGACAAAAAAAAATCATTGCAATCATGTGACATTTGATGTTTAAAAACAGTTCAATCGTGAAAAGAAATGTCATACAATTAGTGTAGGGAGTGATGTTGATCAAGAGCAAGTGATGTAAATCACTGAATTATATTTCACATTCCTGGTCTAAACAATGAATACCATATGCATTTATAGGGTATAACTTCCTAGTGAATAAATAAAATCGTGAGCTTTAAGGGTATCTGTCTCCCCTAATTTCTGACTCCGTTGATTCAGATCAAACTAAAAACCCATTTTGTAAAACATGGAGATACTCCTTGCTTGTGTCCTGGAGAATTCACACTTACATTCTTTTCATCCTGGCTGCAGTGGAAGGAAAACTAAGCATAAACTCCTTCTGTCACCTTCCCTCCTTGCTGCATCTGGTCACCTCTAACAAACTGCTAATGACCAGGTTATATCGGCATTACATAGTCAAGTAGCTCATTCAGTTTGCTCAAAAGAGCACAGACATAATCGAGCATGAGGCTGAATGAACAATTCACACTGAATAGGGCAAATATTTGGATTCAAGTCGAGGTCAGAGGCAACCAATTGAAATATTGATAAAAGAAGCCTGTGGGAACTAAATGTACATAAAAGAAAGAAAGAAGGAAAAGAAAAAAAGGAGATTCTCAAGGGGCAAGGCAGGGCAACCAGACCACAGGGGGTGATTTGTCTACTCCACAAGTACCTAGGTGGCTAAACCAGGCCTGTGAGAAGGCTGCTGACAGTCTGCTCTTCAAGCTGCAGAAAGCTGTGTGTTCAAACTGGATCACTTGGTTTCTTTTCTTTTTTTAAATTTATTTTTAACAGCTTAAAAGAAAACAAAATAAGAACAAAACAGTAGAAACGATACAGGATTCCGAAACAAGCTGATAGGAAATTAACAATTGTCACTATATTGCATATTGTTATCTTCAAAATAGTTGCTCAGATTACAAAATACAGGCATGCCAAACAAAGCAAACAATATGAGCAATCACAGTTTCTTTACTTGAACTAATAGGATCAATAGTACAATTATCTTAGCTATCTTGGGCATATCTCTATATATTTCCCACCCCCCTTTTTTCTCTTCTCTTTTTCCACATCCCAGTTGTTCTTTCCTTTTGAGCAGTTTCCCTCCCTTTCACAATATCTACGGTACCTTTTGGACCTTATTTAATCTTTCTGTTTCTTACACGAGAGAGACAATAGGATGTTTACATATGTGAGTCTGATTTATTTCACTTATGAGTGTGGTCTCTAGTTGCATCCATTTACCTATAAAAGCCTCGAGTTTATCCAATGGAATTTGTAATTTATCCAAAAAGTACCATGAAAAATGTTCTAATTGAAACCCCCTTGTCCCAATCACCCAACTCGAGAATTACATTAGAATCTATGCAACTAAAGTTATTTTCATTGACATAAAGTCACCCCCGGAACACTGAGGATTCCTGGTAACCTTCTTGTCTCTAGCCCTTGTCATTTACTCACCCGTGACACTGAGCAAATCCAGACCTCTGTCACGCAAAGTAAATGTTTGTCACACTCACAGCCCATTCATAATGCCTGACTTCACGGACAGGTCAGTTCTCGAGCATTCCACTCGGCATGTGGGCATTAACAGCCTGGTACCACACTCAGTCATGTCTTCTTTCTCCTAACAGGGTCAGAAACCTAACTCTCCACCAGAACCAGAATGCTTAGTTTACTTAGTGCCCCTGAGACTTCTTGGCAGGGCTAGACAATTCCCCTGAGCCTTTCTCCTAAAACCCTCCAGGAGCAGCAATGGGGCAAAGTACCCGCAACTGCTCCCACAGTCTGCCCAAGCTGGCCTCCCTTTCCCCTGCCTTGGAGTGACATGGTGGCCATCAGTGAGGCAAGGATTGTGTACCCAGCCCCGAGTTTGGGAGAAAGTAGGAGGTTGTGGATGATCAACTGGTATTTAGGGTTTCGTTTGAACTTGATGATTCTGTCGCCATGCTCTATCTTGAGGTCTGTAGTGGGTAACGAAGAAGAGAAGACTGTGTGCCATTGCGAGATTATTTAGCATCATAGGGAACAGGCTAAGAGAAATGACCCTTTGGCCATAAGCTATGTTTTGGAAGTGATAAAGTCCAAAACCAGTAAAGCCATGGAATATGCAATTAATTTGTGATACATTTCTTCCAAAACCCAGGTAAGAAATGTCAGTTTTCCTGATAATCTTTTACTCTGGCCTCTTTATGAAACTTGAAGTTTTAACCCTACTGGGTGAAGACAGTCAGTTTAGATCAAAGAATTGTAACATCCCGCATTGTTGTGCTCAGAACAAAGCATTCTGTGCATTTGTGTGTGCAGGTACGTGTTTTGTTTTTCCTGTTTATGGTGTAGCAATATTTACCCAAAAACCAGTGTCTATTTAACTAGACAGCCTCACACTCAGACATGTTAGATAACTATCGTTCTTGTCTTTGAATGCATAGTTATTAAAGTGCTAGATATAAGCATTTTACCCCAAACCATAGGCCTCTAACTAGAGAGGCTCAGAGAGGTTGCTCTCTTAGAAGGATCTCAATCCACCAACCATGTGTGTTAAACTCGGGAAGCCTGAACGAGAGTGTGGGGTGAGTCAGTAAAATTCACATTCTTGGGAAAGTGTGAGTCTGGGCTGGAGAAGGAGGCGAGCAGGTGAGGCCCCACATGCAGTCATCACTCCTTGGGAAGGCTGCTCTAATTGAATGGGGCGGACCTAATCAACATAGAAATTGGGAAAGGTAGGGTGAGTGACTGCAAGGGCAAAAGGGCGTTTAATAGCAGGACAGCAGCTTGGCCTTGAAAGGAAGAGAAATGGAGGAAGGCCAAGCACCCTAATGGACGGCTGGCGGGGCATCCTAATCCATAGCACTCCTGGGCGGCATGGCATGCAGTTCTGCCTCTCACGAGCTTGCTGGATATCACTATGCCTTCAGAACAAAGACAACCCTCACATTTTGCTGATTTAATTTATTTTTTTTAAAGAAAGAAAACCTAACTTTATCAATTTTAAGATGCGTTTGCTTTCAAGACTCATCATTAAATTAACTATCACTAAAAAAGAAAACCTGGTGGGCTGGGGATTTAGCTCAGCTGCGTAAGTGCTTGCCTGGCAAGCATGAGGTCATGAGTTTGATTCCTGGTACAAAAACAAAACCCAGCACTCTTTAAGCCATGACAGAACCTTCATGATAGTCCTTAAAATGTACCAAGTGAGTCCCTGGGCCTTTTTTTTTTTAAAATTTTATTTCTTTCTTCAATTCTGAGAAGTGGAGCCCTTTTTCCTACTGTCTGTTACATTTCCCATAAGCACTTTCTGTGAATCTCAGTAAACAAAAGGTAACAGCTTTACTTGCTTATGGGCATTTACCATTCTTAGATTTTATTTTTTTATTTTTGGTAGTAGGGATTGAACTCACGACCTTGCGCTTGCCAGGCAGGCGCTTACAACACTGAGCTAAATCCCCAGCCCCATTCTTAGATTTTAAATGATTTGCAAGAAAACACAGAACTGTGGTTATGCTACCACTGAAGAATATTCATTCCACTAATAGCAAATTCATATCTGGTTGATTTACTTCTGTGCTTTTTGTGGACACAATCACTTTCTGTTTCAATATGGACTTAATAGAGGACTATTTCTGGAAACATTGTAAAGGGCAGTGAGATTCAACTTGAGGAATGGGAGTTTCAGGGACATAAAGGCCTTGAGCAGACCACATAGTCGGTACATGGTAAAGAGAGACTATGCAACATTGATCTGTGTGGCTCTTTCTCCATACTAGCCTCAGGGAATTTGCGGTGCCCTGGGGACGAGAGACATGCACAGGCAACCAAAGGCAGAAAGTTTCATTCCACTGTCATGTGAGGTGGAAGGCTGGAATGCATGTCAGAGGGACAAGTAGTGTACTGCAGGAGGGAGGTTCGGTGGAGAAGGGGCGTATCTCCAAGGGTGAGCAGTGCCTGAATTTGAGAAGAAGGGGTGGCAAGGGCAACAGAGATGTGGGTGAGGGTGGCATGGACCTACCAAAGGCCTAGAAATAAGACATAGACAGAAGTAAAAATAACTTCCAGTCAGAAGTGGGGATCAAATTGACCCAGTTTGCCTTGGTTCCAATAGCCTTAAAAATTTATCCCAAACACCCTAGCTTCTCTCAGTGAGGAAATAAAAAGACTA
>RJWT010033435.1:0-13909 GCA_004365215.1 Cuniculus paca
TTTGGTGATTAGATGTCTGAACTATCTGAGTCCTCGGTGAATCCTGTTTTTAGGTTCTCAAGGAGCATAACCTAGGAGACGACGGCCTATTTTAATGCAGTGCATTTTCTTGCTTACTTTTACAGAGCTCTTTGGGCTGCTTATATCCACCTGGGACTTAATCTGGAAAGCTTCAAACCCAGACATTGAGTACTTCCTGTAAGAGTGAACCAGTGATGCTAAAGCACTAGTGCTATACAGAGTTAATATCAGGGTGGGCTCCGTATCTGTCTCCAGAGTCGTATTTTAGATTCTGTGTCTTGTTACCCTTTTAAAACGGTAAGAAATGCTGTGATGTGCAGCTTTGGTGTGTGTTTCTGGTTTGGAAGCATCTTAAAAGCGAGAACGTCTCTCATCCCTCAGTAGGGTGATGTATATTCCAAGCCTTGAGAGAAACATTTCATTTTTAAAAATTATCTGCTTAGGGCTGGGGATCTAACTCAGCGGTCTAAGCGCCTGCCCGGCAAGCGCAAGGTTGTGCGTTCAATCCCCGGTGCCGCAAAAAAAAATAAAAATAAAAAATAAAAATTATCTGCCATTTTTGTTTGCTCCATTCTTGTTTCATTAAAAATTTACATTGAATTGATTTTAAATAGACTTCTAAAAGATACAGATATTTAAACCAGCTTAACCTCAAATAATGCAATTGGCTCATGTAGCTATGATAACAAAATTAAACCCTTTTTAATTTTTTTATTTAATATTTCCTGCCCAGTAATTTTCATAGGTTAACTATCCTGTTTGTAAGTCAGTAGTTATTTGTAAGATCTATATAAATTGGGGAGGGGTTCCTGTAATACAACCTTTGTAATGCAATCTTTTGCATAGTGCTCTAATTCTCTAATACTTTAAATTTCTGCTTCTGAGATCAAGAAAGTACTTTTAATGCTGCATTTGTCACTGGGAAAACTAGCTTTAATTTATATTGACCTTTTTCTCCTTTGAGCATTTAGTATGCATTCAATAAAATGTTGATGAGTGCTCTTTAGAAGACAGCTGTACGAAATAAAGTATTATAAATATTCAGCTTTCCTTTCTAAGCATTGTCATCAACAGCTGGGCATCCAGTTTAGCAGAACAGATTTTGCACACGGAGAGCCTGGCATGTTCCTGAATCAGTTTAGTGAAGGAAACAAAAAATAGTTTCTTGTGAATTGGGGACTTATAAAGACATAGAGCATCTGTTCCTCCGTTAAGTCATAGCCTGGCTGCACTGAATCATGCTCCGCACTGGAGTAACGTGCAGAACTCCATTCACCTTGCTCACACCTTTAGCGCCTTGTGCACTGCTTTGCAAATAGTATATTCTCAACATTTCCATTGAAAGTATGTAAATAATTTGCTCTTATGTATAATTTTTATTAGTCATATTTTAAAGCAGATAAATGTACTAATACCAAGATACTTTATGACTTTAATGTTTAAGTTTTTGATAGTCTGTGTAAAAACTTACACATGTATAAAACTGAATCTACTTAATATTTAATTATGGTTCCGTATTGAAACATGCTATTAAAAACAAACCAGTCATCTTGAATAATTATATCACATATGATATTCTGTTTTGATAAATAATATAAAAGTTAGTTGGCAAAAGTAACTTAGAGTGTTATGTTTCTTACCTTTAAGTATTTGCCTAGTTAAATCATAATCAAATCTAAGATATCCTTATTTTGTTTGCAGTGTTAGAAGGTCACTGAAATTGAATGATCAGTTAGAAGAAAATGTAAGTATTTGCCTAAGAATTTGTGATTGCATGATTGTGTGTTTTTAATTTTAAACTGCTAATTTACCTTGCTAAATATAAAAATTGACAAAAAAACAATGTGAAGCCAGGTGTGGTGGCTCACACCTATGATCCCAGCACTCAGAAAGCTGAGGCAGGAGGATTGTCATGAGTTTGAGGCTGCTGGGGCTACATAGTGAGTTCAAGGCCAGCCTGGACTACACAGTGAGACTTTGTCTCAAAAGAAAACAAAATAGAAAAAAACCAACGTGAGTTGCCTGTGTAGTGGTGCACACCTGTAATCCCAGCACTCAGGAGGCTGAGGCAGGAAGACTGCCTCAAATTCTAATGCCATCCTGGGCTACTTAGTGAGTTCAAGGACATCCTGAACTATATAGTGAGACCCTGTCTCAAGAAAAGCAAACGAATGACAACAAAAACGAAAAAAGCAAATGTAAGATAGTTGGGATTGGTACATTTTCTGCATATAAAATACTTTTATAAATCTAATGTGTGTAAAGTTTTGGCCAGCTTCAGGTGTTCACTTAAAAAGCAAATTATTCAGAAACCTTAATAAAGTGATTGAGTAGGAATTAGTGTATAGAAAACAGTAGCCCACCACTTTAGTACTTGATTGTACAAGAGACAATATGGGACAGCAGCAATGCTTAAATCTGCATACTCCAGTCTACTAAAGTGAAATCAAAACATTAGTAACATTTTCATATTAAAAATGTAATTATCTCCCTCAGCTATATTGGCATGGATTGAACAACAGAGTGCTAACATTGTAATAAATTTTACCATGGTTATCACAATAAAAATAAAATTGTACTGTTGCTATTACTTTTGGTAAATTTAGTCATTGTGTCATGACATATGTTAGTTTATTATCTTTTCACACCAACTACGGATTCACACACAAACATTAATACTGACATACTTATGATCTCCATAATCTTAAATGCAAGTGAATTGGTGAGAAAGTAAATTAAAACAAATAGCTCATAATAAAGAGACTCCTACAAAATCCCATATGAGAATGCCATTTCAAGGAATGAATTTTATGTGGAATTTCTCTTTGGAAGACTCACTGGTAATTTAACAACACAGAAATTCACCATTTTAAAAACTTCTTAGATGCTTTTTAAAATTTTTTATACAAAGGTGGCAAAATACTGCAATGACACTAAAAACATCATTAACAGTGTAATTAGCAATTTAGAGTACCATTATCCAACTTGTTCTCTGCAGAATGCAGCTGTGACTGTAATTCTGCATCTGTTTCTTTGGTCAGAATGGTATTTTGGTAGATGAGTAGTCCAGCTTGAAATGAAATACAATTCTTTCCTGTCCCAAAGCTGTTCTCTGCGAGATGGCAACATTATTTGAGAAGAAAAGAATGACCATTTCAGAATCCATTCCCTTCATGCAGCACAATTGTCCTCATGACAGGTGTTCTGTCCATTTTTTCTTCACATGAGGATGTGTCAAAGTAACCAGTGCCACAAATAATATCCTGGGTTATAAAAATACATTGTTTTATTTGGCTCAGGTCTGTACCTTTAAACCAATTAGACTGCATGTTAACTCGATTTCTTTACTTGGTATTGATCTATTCCTGTTTTTTAGCTCTCCATGATTCAGTCTTAATAGGTTGTGTGTTTCTGGGAATCTGTTCGTTTCACCTACACTAATTGGTTAGTGTAGACTCGTTCACAGCATCTCTTTATGATCCCTTTTATTTCCACAAGGTCAGTACAGGCTGTGCATTACTAATACGCAATCTGAGATGGTCTTCTGTGTAAGGATCTCTAACTGTAAACATGGAGTCCATTTGTCTGTCTCCTGTTAATCAATCTTGTGACCACTTCAGCATCAGTTCTTTGTACCTGTATGGAAGTCCCTGCGTGGCTTGAATGTGTTGGTCCTCCCTTGTGTGGTCTCTGCCAGGATCGGACGCACATCTCTCAGAGCGTCCCACTGCACCCGTCCTGTTTCAGCGCTGTGGTGTGTGTGTGTGCTTCTCCCAAGGTGAACGCGGAGCCTCCTTGCTCTTTAGCTACTGTGTTGTTACACTCCCTGCTGTGGCAAAACTGGACACTGGCTCCAGATGCTACGGAAAATATTCGTTAATGGGCTGTTGCAGGAGTCAAAAGCTAGGTGTGTGAAAGAGTAAGGACTTTAGTTTTTACTTCATACGTCCATTTCTGGGCAGCACAGGATGCTTTGGAACCCTCTCCTTCGGGGGTGTTTATTGATTTGCTATATGGTACAGTACTTCTTTTACGTTTCATTACAATTCTGGAAACTTGCAGTTATCAACCGAAGATTTTCACACACACACACACACACTCTGAATGGTAAGCTTAGCATAATCTCAGTGAAGGATGGATCTGGCATGTGAAACAACTCCTGTACTCTAGGATTAGATGTTTGAGACAGGAATCATTTGTCACATGTGTAGGCAACCTTACCTAACCCTGCCTGCTTCAGGTCCTTCTAGTCAAGGTCCGGCCCTTTCTATTCCACCTTCCTATTCATGCTCATACAAGCTTCTGGGAGAGTTCGAATCATGCAGCCAGCTGACCAAGTCCAGTCTCTCATGAGATGTTACCCTGCTGGAGGAGTTTCATGGGCACTGTCATAGGAAAGCCAGCTCTTAACTGACATCATGAGGTAGTTTAGTATGCTGTCTGCTCCAAGTCGTTCTTTCCAATGGTAAAGCAACAGAAGTACTGCTGATACATGGACATGGAGCTGCTGCAGCCGAGAACACAGTACAGGAGTTAAAATTTAGTATATTAAAATATACTTACATTAAAATATGTAAACTGAATATTTCTATTAAGAAAAAAATGTTAAAATGCTCAAGGTTATCATTTGCATGTGTTTGTATGAATGGCCTCCTGAAGAAAGGGGAACCAAGAGCAATTATCCAAAGGAGCAAATGAATAAATTGATTCCTAACAGCCTGCAGTGGAGTGAGAGTAAACTTAGAAGCCACAGATCTGCAGCTGTCTCAGCCACCCCTTTGCCTGTCGTCACACCCATTGCTGGGGACAGTCCCCAGCTCACAGTCCGGAGAGTGAGTCATGAGGAGATGCATCGAAAAGGCTTGCGCTCCTCTACCTGTGCAGCCTCCTCCCAGCAGAGTGGAGTCCTTCGAGGGTTGGGTTCATCAGTCGCTTTCATGGCAGTCTTCTCACGCTAGCATAGGGAGTACTATAACTTACCCTTCCTTGGAAGGGAATCAACTTCACTTCCTTACTCAGGACACTTTCCAAAGCTGGAGCCTTGGAGCGCAGGTTCCAGGGATATTTTCCACAGATGCCCTCCCTTGTGTTGGAAATAGCATGGTTGGAATTCTTTGCCTTCTCCTTTTCCCCTAGCCAAGAGAGCAGATTGTGGTTCCTCCCCCACGATCCGCGGCCCTGCCAGCTGCCCTGTCTACTCCATTCCACTTTGTCCACTCTTGCTGGTGAGATGAGGAAACTGAGGAGAGGGTGCCCATGATAACTTGGCTGGGGAACCACAAGCCCTTGCAAGGGTCCAGGTACTCTTACGTCCGGTGTTCTTCCCACGTGCCGCAGCTATGCTCCTTTTCATATAATTGTGTCCCACTGTAATGTGAATGTCTTGCGGCTTGCCCCCCCAGTGTGCTTACGTAATTGTACCGTCCCATTGGGCAACATGGGGCAATGCCATTGGGTGGAGATGTGTTAAATGCTGCAGAAAACTCCATTCTCTGTGGGAAATCTGATTTCTAGTATTATTGTTGTTTTATATTATCTTTAACAGTTTACCTAACTTTATTAAACATTTTGAACATTGGATCAAATTCAATAGGGATATACAAAATTCATTTACTTCATATCTGATTTCATATATAATAATTTATCCAAGAATAATTAGTCTTAAAGCTTCTGAAAGAAAACCAGAAATTATTATGAAACTATCTTTGTGACCTTAGAGTAGACAAAATCCCTAAAATACAAAAACTGCTTGGCCATAAAAGTTGATAAATTATACTTCATCAAAATTTAAATTTTCTGCTCATAAAAAGAGACCATTAAGAAAATTAATAGGTGAACCATGGGTAGAGAAGAAAATATTTATAATGCATATATCTGACCAAAAATGATGTTCAGAATATATAAATGAGAATAAATGAATAATCTAGTAAAAGTGCCAAAACTTGAACAGGTATTTCACAAAAGAAAATACATAAATGGGCAATTAGCACATGAAAAAGCATTCACTGTCATTAATCATCAGAAATAGGAATTGAAATAAAAGAAATACTACTATTTCCCCTGACTAGAATAGCTAATGAATTAGAACAAAATATTTTGTTTTTTAACACCCACTAACATGGTGAAAGCAAACAAAAATTGAAAGTTGATGAGAACATAAAACAATTCAATTTATATATTGATGGTGGCTTTGAGTGATAAAAACATTTTGAAGAATTCTAACATTTTAAAGAATTCTTTATATATATATTTAACTTTACATATACTTATATATGTATACCTAAATATTTAACATATTTTTACATATATTTAATGTTTTATATATATAATTATAATATATATTATATATATATATAAAGTTATCCTGTAGCCTACTGGGGTAATTCCACTCCTAGATACCCTGATTAGAAAATCATACATGCACAAAAATATGTGCACAAGAATGTTTTTAGCAGTTTTAATTCATAATCCAACACTGAAAAAACAACTTCCGTATCCATAAATAAGTAAATGGAAAAGGAAATTCTGGTAATGTATATTCCAGCATAGGAATACTACTATTCAATAATAAAACAGTACACTACTGATACAACATTGTAAATCATCTCAAAGTACATTAAGCAAATGAAATCAGACACAAAAGTTATGTGGGTTGCTATATGAAGTTCAAGGATAGGTAGAAATGTGCATAGCTACTGGAATTAGGGAATGTTTGCCCTGGGAGTGAGAATGGACTGCGTGGAACACAGGAGCCCTCCAGGATGCTTGGAGTGGCTTTCCTCTCTGCTGCTGTCACATGAGTACATGAAGTTGGTAGGATTCAGAAAGCTAGCCAAGATCTGTGCGTTTTACTGTATGTAAATTATACTTCAGTAAACAAAAATATCGAGATGGAATTCATATTCTGAAAATAAAAGGTTATTTGAAAACATGACAACAAACAGCTATGGAAGTACTTCATAAAAACTTGTTCACAAGGGGTTTTCTTGCCTGGCACCTGTCATCCCAGCATTCAGGAGGCTGAGGCAGCTGGATAGCTGCAAGTTTGAGGCCAGCCTGGACAGGTAGTGAGATCCTGTCTCTAAATACATACGTGCATACATGTAAACACCCAGACATCTTCCTAACAAGGGTAAGATAGTGTAACAAAAAAGTCTTTACCATTAATATTTAATATCTGAAATTGTAGAATAATAATAGGCACAAATGAAAAATACTAATGTATAAAAGGTTTTAGCCAACATTGTATTTATTCTGTTAAAGATTTAAGGTGAAATATACACATCATTAAATTCACAGATCTTGAGTGTACAATTCAGTGAGTTTTAGCAAATGTATAACCTTGTGTATCAAATACCCAGTCAAGAAGTAGAATGTTTCTGTTACCGCAGATTTAATACATTAGTCATATTCTTTCCCTGATGTTCCTGTAAGATCACTGAGATAACTACAGAATGATTTGTTCTCCATAGCTGTATAAAAACAGCAAGAAAATGCCATGTTTGTAGAACTCTGTACAAATGGTAATTGTGGTAGCCGCTAAGTTAGTTGGTTTCTATTATTGCTCTTCCAGTAACCCTAGGCCAGTGGTGGCAAACCTATGGCATGTGTGTTGTTTTTCTTTTAAGATAAAAGATGTTAATGTATGAGTTCTGCTTTTTAAACTAAAACCTCAGCATTCAGGTTTAATTGCAGTGTTGGCACTTTGTGATAAATCAGAGGATTTGGGTTTGCAGTTTTATTTTATTTTATTTTATTTTATTTTATTTTATTTTCGCAGCACCGGGGATCGAACTCACAACCTCACACTTGCCAGGCAGGTGCTTACACCACTGAGCTGAATCCCCAGCCCTTGTGTTTTTGAGACAGGTTCTCACTATGCCATTCAGGCTGACCTTGAGCTCACTTTGTAGCCCAGGCTGGTCTTGAACTCACAAGGATCCTCCTGCCTCGGCCTCCCAAGTGCTGGGATTACAGGGGTGCACCACCAGGCCCGACTGGGGTTGCAGTTTTGACATTCATCTCTAAAAGGTTCGCCATCTCTAGACCCAGAATATGAAAAGTACCTAACACAGTTGCTGTTCAGTTTCCTAATAAGAATTTGAGGGTGGAAATATAGCTCACTGGCCCAAGTGCCTGCCTGGCAATCACAAGGTCCTGAGTGCAATTTCTGGTACCAAAAAAAAAAAAAAATTCCATAATTAGCCTTAAGTGAGTCAGTCCAATAACCTAATTAACCAGCATAAGGTTATTAAGAATAAATCTCTCTTTAGCGTTCCTTTCCAGTTAGCCCAATACCTAGAGAACCTGTGTTTTAAATATTTCAGTGACAGCATGGACTAGTAGTTCATAATAACAGCAGATTTTTTTGTATCTCATATTTCATCCATGAAAGAAACCTTAGTTAGTACTTTTTAGACTGTTTATAGTGGGTAAAAAATCAATGACATGCAGGCACCTTCTTGGTAGAATATGTTCTACACAAGGTGACGACGCAAGCTACAATTGGAGAAGATATTGAAGGAATGTCATTTCTGTTTGAAATTATAGAGAGAATATTGATTTTTTTTTCTGAGGCAGAAAATCAATACCCAAATTTTAGTTTTGCTAATGTACAAGGTTAGATCTCTTTCTACAAGAAGCACAGTGACATTTGGGCTCATCATATACCAAATCTTAGAATGTGGAGCATTTTTTTGGTTTAGTGGTGGCATTAAACATCTCTTAAGGAGTCAGTAAATATTAGAGACACTTGTGAATTATTATAGAATGGTTAAGACATGTCTCCCTGCCTTTTTCGGCATCCTGTATCCTTCCCCTTTTCTAGCCAGATTTTTGCCTCTCACCTTTTCTTTCTCTGCTTTTTCTTACGAGTTGGGTAGGTGGTACTCACCCTTGCTGAGTGCAAAGTACACTGACTTTGCAGCTAGTGACTTAGTCTTCCTTAGTCGCAAGCTTCCTTAACTCTGCCTTTTGTAGGAGACTAGTGAGTAAACTGAACCCTTGTAATGTTTAGGGGACAGCAAAGTGAAATTTCTAGATGAAGTCTAAGCTTGCTTTCTAGCGCAGTCAGGGATTAAGAGCCAGAAGACCTTGGGGAAACCTTGAGGGAAAGAAAATTTAGGGAAATGAGACAGCACCTTTGTGTGTGTCTGGAGGGCAAACAAATAAAAATATCTCATTTACTGAAGAACGTTTAGTTGGGAGAGTGTGAAAAGGTAGATTTTCAATTTTTCCCTCCATATAGTAGTTGTAGACACATTTTAACCAACAGAAGGACCAAAACACCCAAAAATGTATTTTTAGAGTGAGGATACACACACATACTATTTTCTGAAGGCTAGAAAATTGTTTTCAAGAAGAAATTTTTATCTATAGTTGTAATGTTTAGAAATTTGGCAATTGAATAAAATAATTTTTTGGTGAACATAGGAAAACAGATTGACATAAATGTACATTAAGGTAGTGACTTTCATTTCTTATAAATACACAGTGAAATAGTTCTGGGAAATAAATTCTTGTAAAAGTAGAATAGAGGTTAGATAAATGTCATAGTTTGTGACTGAGTACATATAAAGAGATGAAAACTCAAGATGGGGGAGTCACAGTAACCGCTTGAAAAAGACTTAAAATCCTTTCACCCTAGGAGAAAGAGTGCTGTAGAGTTATAGCTTGATATTATACCGTGATTTTTTTTTTACTTCTGGTACATCATGGCTACTTTGTATACATAAAGAAATATGTTTTGTTCTGCAAAACAAAAAGTTATTTAAAATCTTAGCTATAAAAATTTTTGATACTATAAATTCTGTAACTAATACTAAGATTATTGAAAAAAGGTGATAGTCACTGATTTTGCCATGGGTGTCTTAACTGTAAAGAATAGTTGACACAGAGAATTATTTCAGGCCACCAAGCTGAAGTTGAACTCGGCAGTGCCAGCAGCACATGAACCTTCAGACCTTTTCTGCGCCCCTCTAACTAACCCTGTATCTGTTTCACCTCTAGGTTTAGTGTTTTCAGCCTTTTGTTTTTAATGCCTTGCCTGAGCCTCAGCCTTCCCTCTCACAAGAATCCTTCTGAGAGTCCATTTTGATTTTCACTCTTTTCTGAATTTCTTTAACACACACCCTGACATAGAACCTCATTTCTGCAAGCGGGAGAGATTTCGTTGTATTTCTTTATGTGCATCTGTTAGCAGTTCTTGAGTGATCAGTAGCCATTGTGGAAAGCAAGTTTTAGGAGAATTTGGGAGACCAGTTAGTAATGTGGTCATGAATGTTTGGAGAAAGTGGATCGTGAATGGAGACTTAAGGAAAAGCAGGTCTTGGGGAAGATAAGAAAGGGAATTTGACAAACTGAGACCAATGACTGGTCTGAGGTTCAAGTGTTGTGCGTGGCGTTGTACCTGAAGCTGAGGCGCAGTGAACGCTGGAACCAGTGAGTGTATTTTGTGTACAGTGGTGTGGCCAAGTTTACCGAACTGTCTCTTTTAAAACATTTGTTCCTTAATTTTTTAGTTCTCTAGGAGTACAAAGATGAAGAAATTGTACTACTTTCAGAAGCAAATTCTGATGGGTAAACAGAAATGTAAAATGTTACCAGAATGCGTTATCCACGATAAGAGGTCCGCACTATAGCTAGGCAGCCCAGTGGAGGAAGCCACAAAGTACAGTTGTGTGGCTCAGGGCATAAGCTCGAGGGCCTCCACTGCCAGACGCACGTTGTCTTGGTTATTGTTAAGCCAGTTTCTCCGTCAGAGCGCTGTGGTAAAGGACCAGGACTGCACCGAGCCTTCCCAGCGTTTCCTTGTAGGTCTTAGTAGTAAGCACCCCAGAGAGAGCTTTTCCTGCCTGGGCCCCATAATTACATTTCAAGTTGAGCTGAAATTAAAGGTGAGGATCTGGTTATGAGAGCCAGCCTTCTCTAAACCTTGGGATGGCTCGTCTCAGAAGGCAGTAACTTGTTTGTGTTGAGGTTGCACTGAGATGCCTTCGTTACTGTGGAGACCTGAAGTGTGCACCTCATTTGAAAGAACAGTGTTCGTCTTGAAGGTGATGATTGTGTATATTTGAAATCTGAAAAGGAAAGTTAAGAATCCAGTATTGGTTTGAATTTTGCTGGGTTTTGAAAGGTATTTTCAAAGGCATTTAACTGAACATATTTCTGTTTCAAATTACTGTTTATTTCTAGCCATTTGGTCCTTCAAATATCAGAAAGAAGAAAAGTATTACGGCTTACTCTCCAACAACTGGAACTTGTCAGATGAGCCCGTTTGCTTCTCCCGCCAGCTCTAAAAAACAGGACCATAGAAATAGACCATCAAATGGTTAGTTGAACATTCTTTTCCACTTAAACTAAGATGTTTTTTAGTGATTGGTTAAATTGGGATTTTGATTTAGTAATATATGGATCTTGCTGAAGCTGATTTTTCTCTCTTCTTAAAGAATTTAACATAGAAAAGGCTAGAATATAGGTATTGCTTTGTACAGAAGTGTAAACTTCCTAGCACTTATTTTAACATGCTGCTGCAGACTTTGTTCCCTTACTATCCCATCCATTAAACAGAAATTATGGCCTGACTGCCTTCAGCTACTATCAATTATAATGGTCACAGATCCTCCCCTGCCCAGCTATCCATCATGTGCATAAATTAAAGGGCGCATAACTCAAACACTGCTGCACTACAGTGCAGAGGATGCTCGAAATGTTATTTTATCTACGTTGCCCACTTAGTTTTATCCACATTGAGTGTATATTTTTCTATTTTGCCTTTATTCATTGTATTTCATTCCCTTTTTCATCTATTTCTAATGCATTTGCCAAAGGTTTGTAGAATTTTCCATAGAGAAAAACTTAATTTTAATGTGAAATTCTTATTTTAAAATACTAACTTTGACCATACATATTTGTTGCTGTCTAGTAACTTATTGCTGAAATATTTATTTAAAAGTATAGATCTCAATTTCATAGATTTAGCTTTTTATACTGATAAAGATCATGAGTCAGTGGCATGTCAGTTTCTATAATAGAAACCCTTAAATAGGCTCAAATTTAATAAAAGGTATTTTAGATAAGCTGTGATTAGCCTAATTCATCTTACTGTTTAATATTCATCAGGTGCTAAGCATGTACTAAAACAAATACAGAAACAAGTTTTTCATTTTACCTAAGTTGTTAAGATGACACAGAATGAGATCTTAAACTTTTGAATATTTTTGATTTTACTTTATGAAATACTTTTATCTTAAAGCTATTATTGTTAGGTTTGGTTTCACAAAAATTTACGAAAAAATATATTTTCTTCAAGTTGTGAAGTTCTTTTATATATCTGATATATCTTTTTAAATTAAAAATTAATGGCTTAGAGATAGCATATCTTTAAACCAAAATGTGAATAGATTTTTAAGTTGATATGTACTCAATTTCCATATTGAAATTAAATATGGACTTAAGGGAACATTCCTTTTGCCCATAAAAAGATTGGTCGTATGATTTCAGTTGACATTTAAGTGGGTAATTATCACAGATTATAGTACTAAGCTCTTTTTTAAAAAGTCAGACAGCAAGGGTTTCTGAGGTGTTGGCGATACTGTCTCTCTTGACCTCCATGATGGATACACGGAGCCAATTCACCCCACTTATTCATTAGACTGCCGTGCATGTTTTATGTCCTCTGTCACATGTATATCTATGCATAGGAGTCTCAAAACAGGACAGTTCATGCTTACAACTGAACTAGGTTGTATCATTTGTAAGCATTACACTGCTCATCCTCATATGTCATTTTCTACGTGTTTTAAAAATAAAAAAGGCTGAGGCAGGAGGATCATTGCGAGTTCGAGACCAACCTGGGCTACAAAGTGAGCCCAAGGCCAGGCTGAACTGCATAGTGAGACCCTGTCTTAAAAAGACAAAAAATAAATAATTAATTAAATAATTAAATAAATAAGGCTTACTCTTATGTAGTAACTTGAGTTCCAAATAAATATTACTTTTGAGATCATGTAAATTCCAAATGAAGCACAGTGTCTATTAACTCCATCCCTTCCCCATTGGGCCAGGAATATAGCTCAGCGACACAAGTGCCTGCCTGGCAAGTGCAAGATCCTGAGTTCAATTCCCCGTACCAAAACAACAACAACAACAAAAACAATTTTTAAAAATTAACCTTTAAAATATGGTTCAAAATATAATGTAAACTAAATAACGTTCTCAAGGACACATTAGTTGCAGCTCATCTCTCTTTATACTAAGCGAAATTGAGAACACCTACTGGGACTTATAAGGCCACACATACACCTGACTGCCGCTTCTGCCTCATTTGCCCCTCTGACTCCCTCTCCCATTTCCACTCGTACTTCTGCCGTCCTCAGGCCTGTTGAGCCCCTTCTGGCTCAGTGTGCCGCAGTGCTTTCCCCTGGGAATGCTCTTCCTTCTGACACCGATCTGTGCTTTCTGTACACAGCTGAACCTGCAGTGTAAGAGCAGAATCCATTTGTGATCATAAAAGAAAGAAAAACCACTTCTGTATCTTCCTTCTCCTTAGAATCTTCATTGGCCAAAAATGGAGTGATGTGTTCCAGTTCATTTATACGTGTCAGAGCTAGATGTGGAGTGTGTGTGTGTTAGCATATGTCAAACTGTTGTGCATTTTAGAGAAAAGGAAGGAGGGTAAAGGTTTCCTTCCCCTTACTACCAAGAACACTTCAGACGTGTTGCTGATGGATGAGGAGAGAGGGTGAACACGTCTGCATAGTCGAACGCTCACTCACCGGGCGGCAGAGGTGGAGAGGCTTCTGGGCTTGAGACGGAGACTGATCGATGGCAGCGAAGCCCGAGTGGGGGATGAGGCTACAGCACCTGTCAAGCAGGAGCTCCACAGAGC
>RJWT010033436.1:0-13899 GCA_004365215.1 Cuniculus paca
GCCTGATTTGCTTATTCCATTTTATGGTTACAAATTGCTTCACATTTTTGATTTAACAGATTAACTTCACCACCCTTGTTGTCTCCCTAACTAAGCTGAAAGCATCTTAAAGACAGGGAGTACATATCAAAACCTTTATACCTTTTCTGGTCTCCTGGATCAACCCTAAATAGAAGATATTTAAAAAAAAAACTTGACTCTGGGGGTGGGGTGCATCCCTGCTAGCTTCATGGGTCCTAGAGGATCCAAGCACTGCCCAGCCCAGTGTCACAGCACAATCCATTGGGGAATGCCTGGCTAGCCTCATAGTTCCCAGATATACCAAGCCATGCCCAGTCCAGAGCTCTGGAGCCATCCATCTGGAAGCAACCAACCTAGCTGACAGGTCCTGGAGATTTCAATCTCCAAGCATCACAGCGCAAGGCCCTAGCACCATAGTTCAGGGGTGCGTCCTGGCTACCATGTGGGGCTCAGAGGATCCAAACTCCACCCAGCCAGGCACAAGACCCCAGCACCATGCTCTGGGAGTGCATCCCAGTTAGCTGCCCAGGTTCTGGAGGTTCTGAACGCCACCCAGTCAAGCACGAGGCCCTGGTGCCACACTCCTGGGGTGCATATGTGCAAAACACACAAGTCCCACAGAATACAAGCTCTGCCCAGCCCAGCATCCCAGTGCAATCTATCAGGGGAAAGCCTGGCCAGCTGCACAGGTCCCAGAGGTACAAAGCACAGCCCAACCCTGAGCCCCAGAGCCATCCATCAGGGAGCAACCAGCCTAGCCAATGGGTCCTGGAGATTTCTAGCTCTGCCAAACACAGTGCAAGGCCCCAGTGCCACAGCTCAAGGATGCACCCTGACTAGCCATGTAGATATCAGAAGATCCAAGCTCTGCCCAGCCCAGCATCCCAGTGCAATCTATCAAGAGGGTGCTGGCCAGCTGCAAAGGTTCCAGAGGAAAATGACAAAATGAAAGAGCAAGATGCAGTCTCACACTTACAGCCCCATCAAGAACAAATCAAGCAGACACTGAAATGGAAGACATTGGAAATTGTACAATTGAACTTTCTGAAATGATAGTAACTAAAGTAAAAGAACAGCTCCATGAAGTTATAGAGAAAATGAGATCAGAAATAATCTCTCAGGTAAAAAAAGAAATGACAAACATCATGAAAGAAATGTTGATTGGATCTAAAGAAAACGTACTTTAAAAAAGAGAGAAACATAAGAAAATGATGGAAACCTTGAATTAACTATATAAGACAGAACTAGAATGCATGAAACAGTTTCAAAGAGATATTCAGAAAATTAAAAATTCCATTGAAAGCGGCAAAAACACTTCAGTGAAGCTGAAGATAGACTCTTAGACCTTGAAGACAAGATGGAAGCTAATGATCATGAAAGAAGATCTCTTAAAAATAACAAGGAACCAGGAAACAATTCAATGACTGCAATCTGATGCAAAGAGAAACAATATAAGACTGATAGGTCTCAACAAAAAAGCAGGAGTCAACAAAAATGACATATGAGGGCTATTTACAAAAATAATAGCAGAAAATTTTCCAAGCATGGATAAAGAATCTGATATACAGATAAGAGATGCATATTGAACCCCAATTAGCCATAACCAAAATAAATCCTCACCCAGACATATAATAAGTAAAATCCCAGAAATTCAGCACAGCAATAGAATACTAAAAACTGTCAGAGAAAAGAAACAGATCACCTATGAAGGAAAGCCTATCAGAATCAAGGCAGACTTCTCAACAGAAACCTTCAAGTCAAGAAGAGTTTAGAGTGAAGTATTTCAAGACTTGAAAGAAAACAACTTCCAACCCAGGTTGATATACCCTGCAAAACTATCTTTCACAATTAATGGAGAAATAAAATACCTCTATGAGAAACAACAATGGAAGGAATTCATGACCACCAAACCAACACTACAAAGAGTACTGAAAGATACTCTAGAAAGAGATAAAGATGACTACAATTCCAAGAACAACAGCAGAAGGAAACCACCAAGCAGAGCAAACACTTAAACAGAGAAAAAAAGTAGAGAACCAACAACAGAAATATAACATGACAAAGATAAGTCAGTACATATCAGTTATATTCACCAATGTTAATGGCCTCAACTCACAAAAAAGAAAGAGAGAAAGAAAGAAAGAAAGAAAGAAAGAAAGAAAGAAAGAAAGAAAGAAAGAAAGAAAGAAGAAAGAAAAAGTCAGACTGGCAGAGTGGATAAAGAAACAAAATCCAACAATATGCTGTGTACAAGAGACACATTTAACTCAAAAGGAAACTCATACACTAAAAGTCAAAGGGTGGAAAACAACACTTCATGTGACAAGAACCCAGGAAAAAAGCTGGGGTAGCTATTCTGTTTGCACACAATGTGAACTTCTAACCAAGAATGATCAAAAAAGGTAAAGAAGGTCACTACATACTTGTTAGGGGAAAACTTTAAGAGAAAGAGGTTACAATCATAAATATATGCACCAAATGTGGGAGCACCCAATTATGTAAGACAAATCTTAAGAGACATGAAAAATCAAATAAGCAACAATACAGTTATAAGGGAGACCTTAACACCCCATTGTCACAAAGAGATAGATCAACCAAACAAAAAATCAAAAAACAAATAATAGAACTCAATCAAACTTGTGAACAAATGGACCCAGTAGATGTGTATAGAATGTTCCACCCAACAACACCAGCATACACATTCTTCTTGCCTCATATGCATCATTCTCTAAAATAGACCATATACTAGCCCACAGAACATGCTTAAGTAAATGCAAAAGAATTGAAATAATCCCATTCATATTATCTGGCCATAGCACAGTAAAATTGGCAGGAACCCCATAAAAACGTGAAAATTAAATAGCACTCTCTTAAAAAACCAATGAGTCATGAAAGAAGTTAAACAATATCTACAATCAAGCAAAAATGCAAATACAACTTATCAGAATCTGTGAGACACAATGAAAACAATCCTCGGAGGAAAATTTATAGCAGTAAATTCCCACATCAGGAAAATGGAATGAACACAAAAAAATAACATCATACTGCACCTCAAGCTTCTAGAAAAAGAAGAGTCAATCAAGTCCAAAGCCCAAAGAAGGGAGGAAATTATAAAGATCAGAGCAGAAATTAATGCAATTGAAACTAAGAAAACAATACAAAGAATTAATGAATTGAAGAGTTGGTTCTTTGAAAGAATAAATAAAATTGATAAACCCCTAGCCAACCTTATCAAAAAGAGGAAAGAAAACACTCAAATCCATGCAATAAGAAATGAAAAGGGTGAAATCACTACAGACCCTGTGGAAATACAGAAAATCATCAATACCTACATTGAAAACCTTTACTCTCATAAGTTTGATAAGACAGAAGAAATGGACAAATTTCCTAGAAACATATGAATTACTAAAGCTGGATCAAGAAGATGTAAAACTGCTGAATAACCCAACTTCAGTTAAGGAAATTCAAAATGTAATCAGAACCTGACCAACAAAGAAAAGCCCAGGTCCTGATGGACTCACTGCTGAATTCTACAAGAAATTTAAGAAAGATTTAATGCCAACACTCCTCAAACTCTTTAATGAAAATGAAAGGGAAGCAAACCTCCCTAACTCATTCCTGGAAGCAAATATTACCCTAATACCACAACCAGAGAAAGACTCAACCAAAAAAGAGAACTACAGGCCAATCTCCCTAATGAACATAAGTGCAAAAATCCTCAATAAAATACTGGCAAACACAATGCTGCAAATCAAGATTATACCCCACAATCAAGCAGGATTCATCCTAGGAGTTCAGGGATAGTTCAACATATGCAAATCAATAAACATAGTACACCATATTAATAGAGCCAGAGACAAGAATCACATGACCATCTAAATAGATGCAGAAAAAGCTTTTGACAAAATCCAACACTCATTCATGATAAAAACACTACAGAAAATCAGAATAGATTGCCTTTACCTCAATCTGATAAAAACCATACACAATAAACCAACAGCCAACATCTTACTAAATGGACAAAAACTGAAAACTTTCAACCTAAAATCAGGAATAAGACAAAGATGTCCATTATCACCATCACTCCTATTCAATATAGTTCTAGAAACATTAGCCAGAGCAATTAGACAAGAGACAGAAATAAAAGTAATAAGGATAGGAAAGGAAGAAGTTAAATTATCCTTATTTGCAGATAACAGGATACTCTACATAGAAGACCCACAAAACTCTACTGAAAGACTTCTACATGTAATAACTAAAATCAGTAATGTATCTGGATACAAAGTCAACACTTAAAAATCAATAGCCTTCCTGTACACAAACAACAAACTCACTGAGAGAGAAATAAGGGAAACCACACCCTTCACAATAGCACCGAAAAAAATGAAATACTTAGGAATCAATCTAACAAAGGAAGTAAAAGATCTATACATTGAAAATTACAGTACTCTGAAAAAAGAAATCAAAGAGGAGTTCAGAAAATGGACACAAATTCTTTGTTCATCAATAAGAAAAACAAACATCATGAAAATGGCCATTCTCCCAAAATTGTTATACAGATTTAAAGCAATTCCAATCAAAATACCATTAGTATAGTTTACGGATCTAGAGAAATCATTCCTAAAATTTATCTGGAACCAGAAGAGACCTAGAATAGCAAAGGCAGTTCTGAGAAACAAAGGCAAGGCAGGAGGCATCACAATCCCTGACTTGAAATTATACTACAAAGCTACTGTGACAAAATCAGCACAGTACTGGAATAAAAACAGACCTGAAGATCAATGAAATACATTAGAAGTTACAACCACAACTACAAACACACTCAGGCACCTTATCTTCAACAAAGGAGCCAAACATGCTCACTGGGAGAAAGATAGCCCCTTTAATAAGTGGTGCTGGAAAAACTGGCTTTCCATATGCCAAAAAATAAAACTAGACCCACATCTATCACTATGCACTAAAGTCAAAATAGATCAAAGATCTAAAAATTAAAACAGAAACACCAAATCTTCTGGAAGACAAAGTAGGTAGAAATATTGAAGACATAAGGGTAGGCAGAGAATTTATGAACAAAAATCAAACTGTGTGGGAAATACTTGTCAGAATCGACAACTAGGATCTCATGTTATTAAAAACTTTTTACATGTCAAAAGAAATCTCTAACAGAGTGAAAAGAAAAACCACGAATTGGAAAAATATCTTAGCCAACTGGCCCTCAGACAAAGGGCTTCTGTCTAGAACATACAAAGAATTTTAAAAAATCAGGCCCCCAAAATTCAAAGATCCAATCCAAAAATGGGCATCTGAGATTAATATACACTTCTTAAATGAAGAAATACAAATAGCAAATAAATATATGAAAAAATGTTCAGCCTCAATGGTTATTAGAGAAATGCAAATTAAAACAACACTGAGAATCCATCTCACTCCAGAAAAAAATGACCATTTTCAAGAAATCAACCAATAATAAATGCTGGAGGGGTTGTGGAAAAAAAGGAACTCTTCTGCACTGTTTGCAGGAGTGTAGACTTGTGCAGCTACTGTGGAAATCCGTGTGGAGGTTCTTCAGAAAGCTAGGATTAGAGGTTCCATTTGACCCAGCTCCCCATTTTCCCAAAAGTATTGAAAACATCATACTTCAGTGATATATAGGCATCCATGTTTATAGCAGCACAATTTGTAATAGCTAAATCTTGCAAACAACCTAAATGTTCATCAACTGAGGAATGCATAAAAAAGATGTGGTATTTTTATATCATGAAGTACTACTTAGCTATAAAGGATCACATTGAGACTTTTGTAGGTAAATGGACATGACTTGAGTCCATACTCATAACTTAAATAAATCAAACTCACATGCACAAATTCTGTATTGTCTCTATTGTGTAAGAAACTGAAAGAGCAAAAAAGAGTATAAGTGTAAGAAACTGCTCAAAGGGGAAAAGTAACTGGGATAGGGGAAAGGAGGAAAGAAGGAAGGGAAGAGGAATAAGATATAGATATATATAGATAAAGAGCTATCTCTATATATATGATAGCTAAGATGACTATAGTACTAATACTATTAGTTCTTGGAAAAGATCAATTTTGTATATCTATATCTGGTAATCTAAGTTACTCTTTTGAAGATAACAATATGCAATATAACAATCATTGGTAAATTCCTATCATCTTGTTTTGAAAGCCTATATTATTATTGTTTTGGGTTTGTTGTTGTTGTTTGTCTCTTTTGCTTTTCTTTTTCTTTTCTGTATTTTTTCCTCTTTTTTTTTTTCTTTTTTGTTTTTTGTTTTTTTGTGGCACCAGGGATCGACCTCACAACCTTGCACTTGCCAGGCAGGTGCTTAGGCAGCTGAGCTAAATCCCTGGCCCTTAAATAAAATAAATATTTTTTTAAAAACTTACTGAATTGAATTAAAATGTAACATAGCCTACTTACATGGTATGGGTAGAGTTTGCTCTCCAAAGCTTTCTGAATTCCAACCTTGTCCCAGTGTGGGATTGAGAGGCTGTGAATCATTAAGAGGCAAGGCCACAGAGAAGATGATTAAGTCATGAGGTGCCACTTTGGAAAACAATGACATAGTTCCTGATCGTTTAGTTCCCTCAAAAGCAGGTTGTTAGAAAACAGTGCACCTGGTCCCTCCCTGGTCTTTTGCTTCCTCACTTGCACATATATCCCTTGTGCTTATTCTGTAAGATTTTCTGCCACGTTATGATACAGATAAGGGGCATTATCAGATGTTGGCACCCTTCTGTTTGGAATTTCCAGTCACCACAATCCTGAGCCAAAGAAGCCTCTTCTTTATACATTACCTAGCATCAGATATTCTCTTAAAGAAACACAAAGCACCATTGCTGATTTATCATCATTATGTTTTGAAGTACAATGATACTTCTATTCTTTGATTTGATCAGTTTTATTCAGTTCTCTATTATTAGATTGTGGTATACAGGAAGGTATGGACAGCTATCTTGAAGAAAGCAAGAGACATTATGGTAGCCATGGGTGATTCCTTACTGTCTGGTTTGAAGACCTGTGGTGCTTTCATTCTTTTGTTTTGATTGGTGTTATACTATTCAGTTTTGTTTGAGTTTGCTGCATGTGAAGGTATGAACAACAACTATTTCAAAGAAACAAGAGACACGATGGTAGCCATTGATTTCCTGTTGTTTTGTTTTGAAGTCCTGTATTGCTTGCATTGTTCTGTTCTGATCTGTTTTGTTTTGCTCTACTCTGTTTTGTTTTGTTCTGTTTTATTACCTTTAAAATAAAAAAATAAAAAAGAAAAAAAAGAAACACAAAGCAGACTAAAGCATCCACTCACTCTAATTCTATGCATTTAGGGTGCTTTATAAATTAGTTCTAATCTATGTAGAATCCTCATGATTGCTCCAGAATACTTGTCCAAATCTACAGTGAAGACCCTTACAGGAGGGACAGCAGGTACCATGGCTGTATTCCCAGCAGGCAAAATTCCATTTCCTCCTTCTGAGAACCATGTCACAGAGAAGGACTGACATCTCAAACTCACTACTCAAACAGTAGAACCCTTGTTCAGCATTCAGCATACCCTCAGTTGTGCAATCCAGCCAAAAACAAGTTCTTGCCTTCACCCTAAGCCTGAGCCTGACAATCACTTTTATAATGCTGACAACCATTCTATAAATACTTATTCATTCTACAAACAGATATTTAAAAACTCTTCTTTGCAAAGAATTGTGCTTGACAGTGGAGACAAAACCAAATGAAGCAGGGTGATAATAAGTAGCAAATCAATGTATTATTAAAACCTTTGAGATGCTACAAAAGGAACAGAGGCAGTGGTCTAATAAAGGATTATGAGAGTGAGGTGGGACAGACCTCAGATTCAATGAGCAGGAAAGACATTTTAAAGAGGAGACATGTACATTGAGACCAGAAGGATGAGAAGATCTAAGCACATGAAGAGATCTAAGCACAAAAGAAACAGTAAACACAAAATGGTTGATATAAATAACGAGTGGTTTAATCAAGGAACAAAAAAGCAACCAGTGTGGCTCAAGAGGAAAATAACAATTTAATACTTACATTTTAGGTTTCTCATATAGGAGAAACTGTGTAATATTTAACTGCTATCACTGATTTATAACATTTAGGATTATGGTCTCGAGGTGCATCCATTTTCTTGCAAGTGACTGAAATGCACCCTTCTTTATAACTGATTATTACATCATTGTATACATATCTGCTTCTGAAATTTAGCTTTTATGAGTTGTGTTGTCAATATATATAATATATATATATATATATTCCCCAAGATGAATGTAAATATTAGATATTACAAACTGAAAAAAGAGAGAGAAACAAAGAAAGGAAAAGAAAGAAAGAAAAAAGAAAGAAGAAAGAAAGAAAGAAAGAAAGAAAGAAAGAAAGAAAGAAAGAAAGAGAGAGAAAGAGAGAGAGAAGGCAATGACTATATTATTCCCATATTGTACATGCCCTTCTTAGCTGTAACAATTAATTGAGATCTTAAGTGCTGTGCAAAGCCCTTGAAATGTTTAGATCAGGAGAATAATATAGAATTGGATGAATTAGGAGACAGGTGAATGAATGAACCTACTTAATGCTCAGAAGCAAGTGTATTTAAAATGGACAGAATCCTACAGTGCTTTCAGTCAGGCATGTCCAGCCTGCAGCCACATGCAGTCCTCAACAAGCAGTAATGCAGTCCCACAAGATCATAAATTTTTAACATTATTGTGTCACTAGTGTTTTTCATTCCTCAACTGGGCAGTGTTGTAGTACAGACCACATAGGTGACAATGCAATGCCATGCAGAGAGAGGCACACTGCAGTGCTAACTCCACCTCCTGAGTCCACCACACACAGGCAATCAAATTGAAACCTATGTGCATCAAACACTGCATGTGCTTCTGTGATTTGATAGGTAGAACACAGCATTCATTGCTGACAGTATTTCAACCTCCATACACATGTTTATGCCTGTATAGGCATGTGTTTACTATGATTAGGCTGCATATAAGTTTTCTTTTAATTATTAAACTTTGGCTTATTATGTGAGTTCATAAAATAATTTTAAAAGTTAAAATATAAAAAAGTAAATTTTGTTACTTATGTATATTAACTGTGTTACCTATTTTATATGCAGCCCAAGACAATTCCTCTTCACTCAATGCTGCCCAGGTAAACCAAAAAATTGGTCATCCATGCTCTAAGGTGTTTTCTTCTTTAATAAATAGTGCATTTCTTATCTGTTCGACTCCTGTCTTTCTTTTGAATTAAGAGAATGATATATTTGACTGAGATACTGGAACCAACTCTATAAAATCCCTATACTCACTTTTTGGAAAACAACATTAATTGGATGGCTTTCCTGACCCCTTCAGGCAGAATCAGGTCTTCTCTCCTCAGTGTTCCCTCAGTGCTTAGCACATTCCTCAATGGAAGAGTTATAAGTAAGTGTTCTAACAGGCTGTGAGCACAGTGAATGTATCTCTACAACTCTACTTCCCGACTCAGTATCTGACACAAGATGAGCCCTCAAGAATGAGAAGATGGGAAGGGGGGAGTCTTCGATAGTAAATGCAGACTTAGAAGCAAATTTCTATGCTAATTTGTGCCAAAAGAAGATTAATTTACTATTTCTGTAATCAGCTCCATTGATGTGATTATGTATTGGAGTCCTGAGGTTTTCTACAAATATTATATTTATGCAGCATGTAACTTAAAATAGCTCCTACAAAACTGAGAGGTTTGAATTCTCATTCTATAATACAGGTCTTCTCAATTAATTCAACATACCCTTTCCTAAATAATGCTTGAGAAGCATCAATAGTTCCATCTAGAAATTCCTACTTTGTCAAAATGAATACTGTCTTCTGTATATCCAGCTTGTGGTGCTTGATCCTCCTGTCCATGGGAGATAGGCAGGACAAACACTTTTATCTTTGTCTTGTAATTAAAACATAACCCTTCCCAGAAAAACTCATTTGAAGTTACCCATATTACTGGAGGAGCCAGTATTACAAGAATCCATTTCTAAAAATTTCTTTCTTTTATATCACAGCGTCTGGATCAGTAGTTCTCAAAGTGTGTTCCTCAACCAATAGCAGCACTTCACTTGGGAACTTTCTAGAAATGAAAATTCTCCTTCCCACACAGAATTACTGAGTCAAAAATTTCTAGAGGATTAATTGGGAAACCAAAGGAGGGAGAGGAAGGGAAAGTCAGAGGTCAGTGTTCAAACAACCCTTCTAATTGTTCTAATGTGCCCTGGGAGGCTCTGTTCTGAATAATATGGCTTTTAAAAGATTAATAATAAAAACATGGATTCAAGCCATAGTTCACATAGTACAAAACTCCTTAAACTGGGAAAAAAATCCGCCCCGAAAATTTGGAAATGCTCACTATCAATTCGTTATTCTTTATGTTTGTAGATTGCCTCATTAAATACTATGTCCACAAGAGCATAAATTTATGTTTAATATAATAGTATAAGCATTTTTGTCATAACCTTTCAATTATAGTTAAGCATGAATGAATTGTGAGAGTTGAAAATTTAACTTATACTTAATCCAAACCCATCAACATTAACATCAACTTTAGTGCATACACCTTGCCCATCATATTTATAAGAGCTAAAGGATGTGATAAACATTATGCTATTGTATAGAGTCCATTTCACGTAGAGGTGTTTATTGGTTAAGTAGTAAAATAAATGGGCAGGATAATGCAAATTTCCCTATATATGTCAGTTGAAACCTTTGCTGAAAAAAAAAATTCATCCATAAAAGAAATTAGACAGCTTCTTCTAGAGAAGTCAACTTTGTCTTCTGAGGATCCCTGAATGATCCCTGACTCACAACTTTCAAGCAACTGAGATTTATTCATAAGTGTTTCCGAGAGTCTCAGAAAGATTCTCCTTGCAGAGACATAAACAATGTGTGCTACTAACATGTACAGCAGAATACGACATTGAAACTATGTAGGGAACAGAGCAAATATTCTCCCATGAATTTTAGCTAATAAATATTTTAACTTAGAGGAAAACACTTAAAGGTATTATGTTAATGACCCTAGTTTTTTGTGATTTATTTTCTCTAATGAGTAAGCACTCTAGTGTTGTTGAATAGTATCTGTTTGTGGTCCAAATTGAGAAGTTTTGGTCTTAATTTGAACTTTTACTACCTTCTAAAAAGGTGAAAAAACTTAGTGTCAAATCTAGAGTCAACTCAGAGTATTTTGGAGCTGATAATTCAGGCTAAATGTTATGGTCTTTTATAGTTTTTTTTAAACACTTAGCTACCAAATGGCCTCCCTTTTCTCCCTTTCTCTTCTTCCCCCTCCCCTTAAATTTAAGAGATTTCAGCAAGCCATTAACATTCCTTGATTAACTCTGGCAGATTCTATAGTCTCTAAATCATTTTCATGGTGGCACATTGCATTCTGGGACAGGTTATCAATTTTGTGTCCCAATGACAGTTTGTCCTTTTCACTTACATCCTTTACTCCCTTCACAAGGGGAATTGATCCTAACTAGAAAGTAGAAAACTATTTGAGGAAAATTCTAAAACGTGTGAGTGCTGACAAGCATAAAAGTTTAGGCTAAAATAAACACATGTTGTTATCTATGGACTCAGGGACAGTAAGTTACCTAAGATAAGATCAGCCCTCAATTAAAATCTGAATAGTTAAAAAAATACTAATACACATGTCTATTATTGGTGATATACCTCTGTGTACCAGGATCCATTTCCAAACAAGTGATCAACATCATTTCATTTAACCTTCACAACAGCACTCCCTAGGTGGGTAGCACTGTTCTCACTTTATAGCAGGAAACTGAACTTCAGAAAAAAGTTGTGCAATTATGACTGCACCAGGACCTTGTAGAAGTAGCACCAAACTTAAGTCTCCCTGATCTCAGGGTCTATGCTCCTTTTAATATAGCAAATGAGTGGAAGAATAATCATTTTTTCCGTGTAGGTTCGCAGTGACAGTTGAGAGCCTTGATGCTCAAGGGCTCTTTTACCAACAACAGAGTAATTTGAAGCCAGTTCTTTATTAATAAAATGTCTCCTACATAGTCTTTTTAAAATACTTTTCATTTTTAATTGGCACTCAGTAATTGCATATATGAATGAGATAAAGTGTGACATTTTGATACATGTATATAATGTATAATGATCAGATCAGGGCAATTAGCATATCTAGCACCTCAAACATACATCATTTCTCTGCATTGGAAACATGCAAAATCCTCTTTACTGGCTATTTTGAAATCTTTAGTTAACTTTTGTCAACCATTTTTATCTACTATATGGTCTTGGTGAAGGTTACAGTACTGTCAGCCCTGAAATTAACTTCTGTAGGCCAAAGCCAACTTTCTAAATGCTCTGGATAAGATCGTTTACTTAAGATAGGACTAGAAGGTTACAGCTCACACTGAGTGCAGTAGTCACTAGGCTTCCATGGACAGGAAGGGTGAGAAAAGGCTTGGAATAGAAGTGGAGAGGGTAGCTAGGATGAGAGAAAGCCATCAGGAAAACCAGAGGAGAGCTGGGAGGGAGACCCAAAACAAAACATCACCTACTTTAACACTCTGCTCCAGTTCAACAGTACTAACGACACTTTAAGACCAGATTCAAAGGTTCCCACAATACCTAACTATGGTACCAAACAACTGCCCAGATAATCAATAAGTTTTAGTATAAAAGAGCAATAATGCATCAGCAGAGTATTACAAGAGAAGAGAATTATCTTTAATTTTTGATCTAGATATTTCATATTTCTCAAATTAAAATCAAATAAAGCCTTATGTAGTCTAGCTTTAATCAGGGTAACACTATAGTCATTTTGCTCACATCAGTAAAATACAAGTTCACAGAGAAGAAAAAAATGTGCATCATAAACAAACTGTGGATTTTTTAAGTCACAAAATCATTAATTTTCCCTTTGGAATGTTACTGTCTTCCAGAAAAAAAAATCTTTAATCTTTGTATTACTGATGCTACTGAAACAACATGAGGATAAGAAGAAAGAAAAAGAAAGAAAGAAAAAGGAAGAAAGAAAGCAAGCAATCAAGCAGGCTACACTTAATCCATTTTCTTTAACAAATGTTTACTGAACATTTTTTACATGATAGGCACTGAGGGAAATAAAAAATGAATAAGACTTCTCATTCTGGCAGTCTATTTGAGAACATACATACATAAACAATTGTAAAACAATTCAACTGAGGTTTTAATAAAGGTTTGTACCAGGTCCTTCTGGAACACATAGAAGGGAGTATGCATTTAATCTGTCTCTCAGAAAATTTCACCAGAGAAAGGATATTTGAGCTGGTACCTATGTGCAAATTTCCAGAGGTAGGTCAACATGTGGCCTCTCTGGGGAAATGCCATATAGTCACAGTGGAAGAGATCTGTTTGTGAGTTCCTTTAACATTATTTAGTTCACGTGTATTCTTTTAAGCACTTTGTATATACTTTTTATATTTAATCCTCCAAATAACTTTCAAAATAAAGCAAACTTTATAGAAGATAAAGCAGAAGTTCGTAGGAGCTAACTAACATGCTTAAGATGTCCCTTGTGTAAAACTAAAACAGGAACCCAGATAGATGGATACCAGCACATGGGTTCAAACCACTACAGAGCACAGCCCACTTGCTAATGCACAGGACAGAAAGGTTGATTATGAAAGACATTACACATCCTGCAACTGAGTTTAAATTTGATAGTGTTTGGCCATCAAAGGTTTCAAGGAAAAGAAATAGGACAAGAAGATTTGGGTTACAGAAATATTACTACTCTGGTGGCAGTATAAAAGATGGACTGCAGACCAAGAAATTAGGCTAGAGCACCTTTGGAGAGTA
>RJWT010033437.1:0-13907 GCA_004365215.1 Cuniculus paca
AAAGTAGTTGAGAGTATCAAGGATATTTCCCTTTTATTAATAGGAAAAGACAAATGTTGTAGGTTAAGGGGGGGTGAAAACAATGAAAAAAAGATGAGAGGAGAAATAAAGGAAAAAGGGACTCAAAAGACAGGAATGGTGCTTTCTGCATACATGTTACTATGAGGAGAGAGTCCAAGGGGGACCAGGCAGTCACATGCAATACCAAGAAACAAAAACCAAAGAAGGGACAGAAGCAGCAGCTGAAAGGGGCAGATGAAGATGAACAGACAGAGCCTGAGGGAGACAAACGAAGCTCAATAGATTTCTGAAGTGTATTTATCAAGACAAATTGCTTTTGTCACATCCTGCTGTTTTTAAACATGAGTAAGTAGTTGCCTGTTATCACTGACCTTTAAAATTCTGATTAGCTGCTCAGCAATTAACCAGTATTCCCTAGACAGTTTTAACTCCGTACTAGAGGAGATAGCCACAACAGGTCCCTGGGGTGGAGGAAGTGGGAAAGAGAACCTGCTGAGAAGAAAATTACCATGCCGGCTACAGAACTACAGCATCTCACTGAGTTCTTGCCTGTGGTCCTAAAAACAATAATAATTGTGCAACAAATTTTTTAAATTTAAAAAGCACTTTCTATCATTTCCAACGCAGCAACTGTGTTCCCCCACTTGCTGTGCTATAAACCTAAGGCAGTGTTGGGTTCTCTTATACATCAAACATTACACAGGCTACAAGACATAGAGGTAGCCAGTGGACACCAGACCCTGACCCCAAACAATAAACATTTTTCACTTACACTCTCTCCTCAGAAACCAGGAAGAAGGTTTATGTTTTGCCTGGACACTAACCACCCTGGATGTATTTGTTTTTCTGGACCTTCATTTAAGAACACCTATGATTCTGGATTCAGGTAATGAGATTAGTGGATAATTTCTGTAACACAAAGATAAAATCAGGGCAACCCCTTCAAGCACTATTTCCCAGTTCTCAAAAGAACAAGAGGAATTTGAAGCAAAGAGCATAGACTTACATAAAGAACTTCAATGCAGGGGTTATCATGGAAATTTTAAATCACTAGAATTCTTTGTCAGCTCTATTATACTGAAAATATCCAGCCCTGGGCCCATCAGTCACCCAGCTCATCATCTCTGAGAGTGTGAAACACTGTTCTACTATGATGAAGATGTAGTTTCAGAGTAATAATCCAAAAATAATCTAAATGTGGAGTCATTGCAGAATTATCTTTGTTGACATAGATGCACCATAGTGATACTTATAAGACTCTAAGGGAGAAAACGTCAGGCAGAACAAAACTAAAACTACAATCAACATTTGTTGACCAACAATGCTCGTACAAGAGCTTTGAAACTACGACAGCACCAAGATGAACTTCCTAGAGCAACAGAATAAAACTTGAATAGAATTTGAGCCCAGGTGAGATTTACATCATTTTAAATTGATATAGGAGCACCAAGCCAGGCTATTGCCTCTCTTTACAGACACCCATTTAAAACAGCTGGGCCCAGTACGTTTTTATTACTAGCTCCTGGAGTGCAGCTCCAATTAGCATTCAGTCAGGAAGCTCCATTCAATATTCAGAAAAAGAAAAACTTAAGATTCTCTTTGGTCACTCTCTGATATTCCTGAAAATAAATTAAAATCACATTCTTGCTTTCATTTCCCACCCCATCATAAGAGCAGAGATGGAAACAAGTTGATGTGCTTGAGAGCTGAGGTCAGTCAGCAAGGTCAGGTTGAGTCAGGTTGAGTCACTGATCCTCAATGCCAGGCAAAAAGCTGCTACTCAGCAAACACAAGGTACCAGACACCACGGTGCATTTTCCTGGCCCTCATTACCTAGTTTCCTCAGGCAGTAAAATTGTGAGTCATGTTTCTAGATGTAGAGATAGAAATGACAATAGAAGAACAAGTAAGGCCCTTCAAACATGATGAGGGAGTGATGTGTTCATGGAGACAGGCATCGTTCTTCTTACACATCTGTTAACTTACACAGAATATGGGAGAAGTTCATTTGGTTTCCATGGTGGGGAGTGGTAGTAAAAAGGACAATTAGATTAGTTTTTCCTGGTCCACTCATAAGTAAAAGCAAGATTATAGATTACAAGGCTCCTCCCTTCTATGTTTGGAAGCAATGAGGTTAGCACATTAGCTCCTTTATTCCTCATGGCAACAGTATGAGGGTGGCCTTGGTAGCCCCATGGCACAGAGTGGGAACCTTGGGCATGGACAGCTTAAACCAAGTCATGCTGCTAAGGGACAGGCAGCAAATCAGAATACAGATGGTTCCAAAATTATATTCCTTCACCTCTGTCTATATTACCACACAAGCTCTTCCCCAATAAGGGAGCAACATATTTACTAGAGTTCAATTGATTATGAAACTGTTGAGTATGACAGCCAGTGTGTTTCCTGATTGCCATGACAGGTAGATTCTCTTGTAACATAGAATTATTTTGTTTGTTTTTTCCTTGTTTTACAGAAAATACATGGTGTGAGCCATCTAAATTACTGCATATTAAATTTTTCATAATAAGTCATTGACCTAAAAGCTTCTCGTGTCAATACATAATGGGTTTCGCCTAGGAGTTGTCTTGATTGAGATTTCCTTTGCAGGAAATAGCTTGAACACAGAAGTTTCTTTCAACAAAAGCCACAATGTTAATGGCTTTATGAGGCCTCTGAAAATGATCAGGTTGACTTACAAGATGAAGACTTCCCAGATAATGTCTTTGGAAATGCACAACTTCTTGTCTGAAATGAAACACAACAGGAAACATAAAAATGCAGTTTGGAGGAATATAATTTATTTAATAGACAAGACCAACTTATTACAGATATCTTAGGTAATGTGTTTTCAGGTAGTTGCACCCAATTACACTCTATTACAGAACAAATTGCTACAGTTAACAGACAAACCCCCCAGAAAAAAAGAAAAAAGTCTGTATACTCTCCCAGAATCATTGCCTTAACCTTAGTTTTAACCACCCAAGTATATGGTTTCTGTTCACAATTACAGACTCTTCAAGACACCCATGTACTCCACATCTATGTTTCTAGGAAGGAAAAAACCTCTTCTTAAATTGATTTGCCCTTTGTCACTGTCACAGATATATTTTCCCTGTTTTGACAGGTAGTTGTAATTCTATTAGCAGCCCATCGACTTCCCTGTGAAATCGATCTGTGTTGGGCTGGCTGGGTCTTCTTAAACTGGCTGATTTATTGCTTCTGCATGTTTTTAGAAAGGAAAAGCACGTGCAAACTCGCAACTGAGCAAGAGTCAGAAGTGGGAGAGAATGAGGAAGGAGAAATGAAACACTCCTCTGTCACCAAAGAGTATAAAGTATCTAAACAATGTTTGAAAGTGAATTATTTTTAACCTCACTGTTAGGTCTGTCTTTGGGAAGTGAGCTATGACCTTTTGTCATCAGCCTAGCTTAGATGCCTGCTAATGTCCACAGGAATAGATGACTGTCAATTTTCCTTATTAATTTATCTTGCTGTCTCGAGCATAAACTAGAAGAACTTACACACTCCATATGCCCTTAGTGCCAATCTATCGTGTTTGCCTAATTTTGTTCTTGTATATCACATCTTAAAGTCACCAGAATACAAGTAGCTGCCTCTAGGTGCCTGTTTCTGTTTATTATCTCACCCATTGAAAGGAGGGTACCCAAGCCAATTTGCAGGAGGTTACAGTTTGCCACAGGTCAGAGACAGAAATCATACTGTATTTTGTTTTAAGAACCACATCAGGAAAGAAAAAAGGGAAAAGAAGAGTTGGAAAAGGGAATGTTAAACAAACACCCTGCTTGGCCTTAAAGTTCCAGACCAAAATTTAAAATGGTGGCAGGCAAAGCTACATTAAAATAGTTTGTGTGAAAACTTGCAAACCCAAAAATAAATTGATTTTTCTGGTATTAATGAACAAATCATTGTACCCCTATATACATTTCAAATCAAAATGATTCCAACATTAACTTCACAGACAAAATATGAATATTAACAATATGAATATTAACATTGCACAAGTATCATTTGTAATTTAATCATTGACTAATAGAGTGTAGAAGCTAATTCTAAGCATAATTGTTACAAGGAAAAATGACTAAGTAGGCAAATTTCACTTTTGCACCGCTCCACCATTTACATAACCTCTGTTCAGGGGCTTCCACCAAGATATTCAACTCAGCCTTATCCTCCGAAATAACCCTGAAGCCTTTGCTGTCTTCTCTACTTAAAACTTTTGAGATGTTAGCCATCAAGATGATATCAGACTTATATAATTGATGAACTAATCAGATTTAAAGTACTAGCTCATAAGATTTTTGCATTTTAACAGACATAGTATCTTGATACAAAATAGAATTTTTACAGACATAATACCTTAACCCAAGATAGAGATTAGTGATGAGGGTCCTGGACACCAGTAAAGACACGTTGGCTGATGGAGGAGATACTTGTCAGCAGGTGGACCTGTGACAACTCCTATAATGATGCTAGCTCTAAACCACAAGCAATAATTCCTTGTTTTGTAGAACCCTGTGGAAACTGATAGTCCTATGTTGTGCTGTGCTATGTTAATTTAGTTAAGCTGGGAGTTCTGAAGGTTTCAGGCTAATGTTGGCCAAAAGGGAAACTTATGATTTGAAAGGCAGAAGTAAAGCAGTAACCCTTAGTTTGGGGAAGGTGGTCACAGTCAGACATAGTAGCAAACAGATTCAGAGATAACTGCTTGTCTTTGCTTTGCTCTCCTCTACTTTGTGTCAAGTTCATCCCTGCTGGCCAAGTGGCCCAGGCACACTATCCACTGCTCATCTACGGCCTCTCGGCGATGGGAGCCACACAGAGGCTTCACCTGCACCAACATTAGGCCAACTTTGGCAGCTAGAAGTGCTTGGCTTCTCAGATTAGGCAACACAGACTTCCGAGCACACTCCGACTTGTCCTTCTTTACCACTAATTCAGCCACACTTATTAGTGATTGATTCCTTTCCAGATCCTCCAACTCCTTTGTTTCTAGCTTTCCCTGTTTCTCCACTGGGAGAAGATATAAATTACACATCCCCATAATTCCCATAGTTCTTATAGTGTCCCTGCTTCCTGGCTGACTCCTAACTGATAAAGTCAACTATAGCGTGTCTTCACAGAAGCCAAATTCGAGGCACACAAAGCTGTGCACAAGTGCATGAGTCACAACTGCAAGCCATTGCCTATTGCTGAGTACTATCCTTAAACTTCAAACCTACGTTATCTGTCTAGCCTGATTTGTATTGTATGCATCAGGTGTAATTTAAATTCATTTTAAAAATTGTTTACTATTTTTAAAGCTGAATTTGTTTTGTAATATGTGTTTTCTATGTATCTGGTAAATTAGTGGGGTTAAAAAAATCAAGTGTGAAAAAACAAATCACGAAAGGAACAATTACCAACAGCCACCTTGAAACTCCAAGCAAGTGACATCATATTATACCATATTTCCTCTTGATATGGATAAAAAGCTATGAATATTTATAATTTCCAATCAAAATCAATTATTAGTCCTATCTCACAGATTGAAACACTCTAGATCTCAGGGCACAGTGTGTTCAGGACAATGCAGACCCCAGAATGTGTCCTATCTACAATGTTTTTAACTTAATTACTAAGCACAAGTGAACTATGGACAAAGGTTTTAGCACATCCCAACTGAAAGCAGTATTTAACTTATAGACCCCTGGATTTCATGATAATAGGCTTGAATTAATTATATTGATACTGATGCTGATTGGATTAACTATATCATTTTGAGTTGTTCAAATCTAGTTCCACTAAAATCATATTTTGAAAGTCAAGCCTTATACAAGTGGATTAGTCTGCTACAGCTGCCATAATAAAATACTACACACAAGTGTTTTAAACCATGGCAATTTATTCCATCATAACTCTGGAGGTTCGGTGTGCCAGCAGTGTTGTTTTCTGGTAAGTCCTGGCTCCTTAATTTGCAGATGACCTCCTCCTTACTGTGTCTTCTTTTCATGATCTTTTCTCCATGTATGGCTATTTCTAGTCTCTTCTTATAAGTCAAGTGCTGTTGGATTAGATGTCTGTCTACCCTTTGGCTTCTCTCAACCTTAATTACTTACTTAAAAGCCCTACCTCCAAATACAGTGGCATTGAGGGTTAGGGCTGCAGCATATGAATTGGGCCAGGAAGAGGTACAATTCAATCCATAACAATAATAAATATTGAAAAGATACTTTTTATTTGAATATATTATAGGTCCATGACCAACGTTTGAGTCATAGCTAATGCACACATAATGAACATAAATATGATCTCACAATTACTACAAAATTTTGAAATTACATGTACAGATACTGATTTCTAATAATTTTTGTAAAATTTAATATGCCTATGATGGGTGAAAGAAAGATCTTGAACAAAAGGGAAAAGGAGAATAATACAGTAAGAACAAATGGGAGATTCACAGACAGAAGTAGAAAATCGACACTAGATAACAAATAGAATAAGGTTAAACTAAATAATATGGAGAGATAAGAAAAGTGTACACACACACATGCATACACATGCTGAATGTAAAACATAAGGTCAGCTTTAGATGTTGGCCTGATGGTCACACCAATTCATTCAGATGCTGTCAGAGGCAGGATCACATGTGACAAAGGAAAGGTGACCATTCACAAGAAAGCTGTGGAGGTAGCAAGGGTTCTAACACCTCCCTTAAGAGAACACTTGGTTCTGGCACTTAACATGCATGATAACAAATTGGAACATCTGACATAAATTTTACCCAATTTTCTGTACTATTGAAAAAAAAATATAAAAGAAAAGCCTCAATAATATAACACAGACAGAGACTTCCAGCTGCAATTTTTTCTTTAGAGTGAACTAATTTTTCAGATTCCATCTTTGAAATCTTTGAAGCTGTTAGAATAAATGTAATATGAAAAACTTTCTTTGTTAGCCATTAATTTGAAGTGCCAAGAGAGTGCTCAAAATAGCACCAGCCATACAAATAAGCCAAATTTCTGCCTTGAAAATGCAAAAGCACTTTTAGGAACAAAACTAAATAGCACAAATAAAACAAGAAAACTTCTTTAAGATTGTTCAAGTGTCAGATTGCATCTGCATAAGCAAAATTGCATCACAATATTCTGACTTTTAATTTGCTTTAAGCCAAATAAACATGAGTGATGAGAAAAAAAACTCAGCCTAGGAGATGTTAACATCAAAAACCATATAATGGACACTTGGTTGATTTCTGTCATAAAATTCCATCATAAAATCACACCTGCATGCAAAAATAGTTTTTGCTAGTTTCAGTTTCTTCCCTTCAAAATAGCCAGCCCTGCCAAAGGACATTCAGTTCAGTGTCTGTGACTATCAGTTATTAGGGCTTGTCAGCAGTCAAAAATCATTCAAATATATTTCCTGCACCCTTCCAAAGCTATAAACAAAAATCTTACACTAGCATCTACTGAACAAAAAGATTTGGGCTTAAATGACAGCAGTAAGGATTTAGGTTAGATAGAAATAAATATTTTGTGATGAGAGAAGTTAAGACATTGGAAAGGGTTATATTGAGAAAGACTAGAACCTTCTATCACTGAAACTATTTGAAAACTAGTTGTATTTTTTCCCCAGGATCTCAAAATCAAAAGCTCAAGTAACAATAGGGATTTCTATATAACACAGAAAAAATTGTATCATTTATTACTTTATTATTGTCTTAGTTACTTCTCTCTCTTGCTGAGACAAAATGACCAGCACCCCAAATTAAAGAGGGAAAGGTATATTTAGCTCACAATTTGCAAAGGTTTCAGTCCATAATTGACTGTCTCTAATGCAAGGTGATATGGTAGACAGGTATTGCAGAGGAGAAACAGTTCACAGTGAGCAGAAGGTAGCAAGTAAAAAAGAGACGAGTCAAGCCTCTTTCTGTCCCTTATATTGTATCCAGGCTACCAGGGAAGGGTGATGTCAAACCATCAGTGGATTGATTTGGTAATCACCCAACCTTAATCCTAACACCATTAATCCTAGCATTGCATCAAGAATTAATCACACACCCTAGATTCAACTACCTCTGAAAAAGCCCACCTACGATTGCGTGGGGAACATCTAGAAACAAGATATAACGATTATCAAATCCTACCATTCTAGTTATCAAAAAAGGAAAAGAAAGGGATTCAGTCCTCATTTCCATTCTCCCTTGAAATGTGAATCCTTTCAAATCTTTATTGCCATTTTTCTATTAATCAAAGATACATATGGATGTCATTAACAAGTTTGATAATAGAAACTAAAGAATAATACAGGAATCTCTGAGTTCCAGCTTTAACATTGTTCTATAAGCTGTGTAATTTGGGGGAAAAAATCAAGTACTCCGAGATTCAAATTCCTTTTGAGAAAAATAATTTCTTTCCTACCTACATCATAGGCTTATTGTAAGAATCAGATACAATAATGTCTGTAAAATTACTATCTCAATTCTAAAACATTAACTATGTGATGTTATCATTGTATGTTTCATGGGCTATACATTTACATCTAAGTCAGAGAAAAGCAAATTGCTGTCAGTTAATAGGAACATATAGTACAGATGCAGGAAAAAGGGAAGAAATACCAATTACATGGGACAGAGAACAGAAATAGACTAAAGTCTTTACCCAAGAATTTTGTGAACAGATGGAAACCACAAGGTTTCTGATGTGCTGCACATTTTCTGGGTCTCCTGTGCTTTAGAGGACAGTTTTTCCTCTCGGTTTTTCAGTCCTTCATGTGTTTTTCCACTACTTTTGCTACCCTGAGAATTGCTGTGTTAAAGCTTGCTGACACCCAGCTCTCAGGGGTCTAGACACTATTCTAACGTATAAAACACAGACTCTGAATTGTGATTCTCTTTAGTATCCTGTTTTAGGCCCATGAGGATTTAAATTTAAACTCTGAATATAGGCTGAACTTACTTTGCTCTGTGGTTCACTGTTAATTTGGGAGACTAAATATTTTGAAAGCAATAATGCATAATAAAATTTCTTACAAGCAGAAGATATTCAAAAATCTAGAGCAATGATAGAAGTCATACAGAAATTCATATAGAATCACACAGCATTTCTGCAACACATTTATCATAATAATTAAAATTACTGCAAGGTGATTTACAAAATATGAAATTAGTAAATAATAATTACAAAAGCAGGAAGATGTTGATGACAGATATGGAGAGAAGATGACTGGCGGTAGACAAATTCTTTTTTATTTTGAAACCAAGTGTAAAGAAATAAATTGTAAAGTCCAAAAGGACACTTGAATATCAAAATTTATTTAAATATTACCTAAGAGGATAAATAAGTACTTTATGATCAATTTCATGAGTTTTTCTTCTTTACAGATTCATGAAATTTAATTTCAAACTTAGATCTGCTAAAACAATTTATAACTTAAATTTAACTAAATTTGTCAAAGTTAAAAATGGCATCACTAAGATTGAAATCATTGTGGTAACATAAGACAATTCAGTTCCTACATGCATAACTCTTTTCTTTTTCTTTTCTTTTCTTTTCTTTTTTGCAGAAGTCAGTCTGAAACCTAACTTTGTCTAGCTGGGTTCTTTTCTCTCCTTTTTTGTTTAGATATTAGTACATATTAATAATACAAATTAATGGGTTTCATCGTCACATTGCCACACATACATAAAACTTGCTTTGATTATATACTCTTTCTGGCCCCACTTTCTCCCCCGATCCCTTTTGCCTTCCATAATAGGTACTTTTCTACTTTCATGTCATCTTTCTCCCTCATGTTCCCCGCCCCCCACACTTCATATAAGAGAGTATCTTGGTCACTTTTCTCTCGTTGCTGGGACAAAACAGCTGACACCCAAAGTGAAGCAAGGAAAGGTTTATTTAGCTTACAGTGTTCAGAGATTTCAGTCCATAATCAGCTGGCTCCAAGGCAGGGTGGCATGGGACTGGGGTAACACTTCAAGGCAGCAGCCAGAGCAAAAAAGAGCAAACAAGCCTCTTCTCTACCCCTAAATTGTACACAGACCACCCCCCCAAAAAAAAACCTTCAGGGTGGGTGTAACACTCACAAAATGTCCTTGCCCTCCTTTGCACAGGATGAGGATATTTACAAAGAACTCTGGCTCTCTGCTGAGTCTCTCAGTTAAACTTCTAAACTGCTCAAATTGACACAATGCATTAACCATAAGAGAGAGAAAATACATAGTGTTTGTCTTTCCAAGACTGGCTTATTTTGTTTACCATGATGATCATATTCATACTATTTTCTGGAAAAGGTATGATTTCTTTCATTGTGGCTCCATAAAATTCCATTGTGTATATAGGCATATTTTCTTTTTCCATTTCTTTATCCATTGATAAGTATCTAGACTGATCCCATAACTTAGCTATTGTGAATAGTGTCATGAGAAGCATGGGTATGCAGGCATCCCTTTCATATGCTTACTTTGGTTTCTTCAGGTATATACACATAAGTGGTATTGCTGAATCACACAGTAGTTCTATTTTTGGTTTTTTGAGAAACCTCTGTAGTGTTTTCCATAGTGGCTATACTAATTTACATTCCCATCAACAGTGTACAAGGGTTCCTTTTACCTTGCATCCTCACCAGCAACTTTATTTTTTGTTTTCTTGTTAGTAACCATTCTTACTAAAATTGAATCTCAGTGTAGTTTCCATTTATATTTATCTGATAGCTAAAGATAGTGAGGCGTTTTTTTCAAGGTTATTGGCCACTTGTACTAATTTTGAAAAATGTCTGTTCAGCTCATTTGCTGAATGTTTATTGATTGCATTACTTATACTTTAGATGGTAGCTTTTTTGAGTTCTTTCTGTATTCTGAATATTGATCCTCTAAGGATGGTTGACAAAAATTTTCTCTCATTCCATAAGCTATCTCTTTATTCTGTTAATTGTCTCCTTTGCTGTCCATTCACAATTTCTAATGGATATACTTGAATCCACAATGCCCAAGTTGTTAATTGTGTGTAAACATATTATGAAAGTTAACCTTGATTTGTCAACTTGATTGGTATGAGAGCTACTGTCTTGGTTACTTTTCTCTCATTGCTGAGACAGAGTACCTGATGCCCAAAATTAAGGACAGAAAGGTTTATTTAGCTTACAGTTTGTGGAAGCTTCAGTCCATACTTGGTTGGCTCCAAGGAAGGGTGGCACATGGCAGAGGGGCAAGAGTTCATGGCAGTGGTAGACAGCAAAAGCAACAGGAGCAAAAGAGGAATGTAAGAGAAGACTCTTTCTGTTCCTTATATTGTATGTAGGCTACCCACCCTAGGGTGGCTGTAGCACTCACACTCATAATCCCAGCGTCAGACCATGAGTGAGTCACAAATGCTAGAAGCCTGCCCCATGACTGCATGAAGCTTTGGGGAGAGGGGGGCATCCAGATACCAATCATAAAAACTACCTAAAGGATTAGTGAAACATGCTCCTGCATATGGCTGTTTGGGGCCTGGGGCATGATCTTAGGGGCTACATGTGGTTCCTGCCCCTTCCTCTCTGACACACTTGTCTGTGCTCTGCTTCCCAGTCACCATTAAGTGAGCAGCTTTGCTCCCCCATGTCCTTCCTCCATGATGTTTCTACTTTGGAAGTAGCTAATCACGGACTGAACCTGCTGAAAGTGTGACCTAAGTTAATTGTCTCCTACTTTAAATTGCAGACATCAGGTATTTTGTCCCAGCTTACCAATGCCAAAGCTTAGCAATATATATAACAAAAAGAATTCAAGAGAATTTTCTGCTGAATAGACTACTTATGCCTTTCAATTTCCCATGTCCATTCTGGTATATGAGTTTGTCATTTTGTAGGTCATTTAACAGAGCTATGACTTTGCTTGCTTGTTTTGTTTTTTGATTTTTTGGTTGTTGCTTCCATTTTGAGCTTATTTTTATTTATATTTAAAGAGTTGTCTTGGAGTTGTCTTTTCTAGTTTTGTTTGTTTGGTTTTGTGTGTGTGTGTTTTGAAGTGGTAATTTTGGAGGGGGGTGATTCAAGCATTGAGGTTATTAATGATCTTTATTCGGAGCGAGCTCCTTAACGCCTATAAGCCAGCACACTTTTCATCCTATAGGGCTTCATACTGTTAGGCTGTGACAGACACAGAAGATGGTTCCCACAAGGGAATCAGTTAAAAATCAAGTCTATGAGCAGCTGAGTGTTAAATCCTGCTACATAATACAAATATTTTTAGAAATCAGAGGAAAGGAGAATCCTGAGGACTGGAAAGGTTCAGGATAATCTTCCAGGACTCAAGTCCTGGAGAAAAGGATTTGAGTTGATCTTTGAAGGATGACTTAGGATTCAAGAGAAAGGATACTGGATTTTTAGGTTGGCTAAAGAACATTATTAAATTCTGGGAAGAAACAAGTCAGAATTCTAGACAGCCTGGAGATAGACTATTAGTTTGGGTAGGTGGAAATTGGTTTTATAAAGTCTTTGTAATCTGACAAAAAAAAAAATCAGGCTTGATTGGCAAAAGGGAGCCATTAGGTTAGTTCTTGAATAAAACCTTAACAATAAAGGGAATGTTGAAAGAAGCTTTAGCTGACAAGTATAAACATGGGATTCAATGGAATTAACACTGAAATCCAGGTCACCAGTTTAGACCCAGTTGCATAAAACTAGTCACTATTGTCAGAATTAGAAAGAAATAGCTAGAAGATGATTTGCTAAATAAAAGCCCTCTTTTTGTCAAATGTAGAAACTAGGGTTTAGGGGAGTTATATGGCTTGTACAAACTGATTGTCATTCCAGTTAACAACAGAATCAGAACTGAAACTTAGAAAATTTCACTAAAGAAATTCTGAAGGAAGGAATTACAGAACTTGATAATAGAAATTCTCAAGCCAGGCATGGTGGCACACTCCTGTAATCCTAGCACTAGGGAGGCTGAAGCAGGAGGATCATTGCAAAGTTGAGACCAGCCTGGGCTCTGCATAGTGAGACCCTGTCTCAAAAAAAAAAAAATTCTGAAGAAAGGAATTACAGAACTTGTTAATTGCCAAACTTGTTTGGCACTAACAATAAAAATGAGAAGCTTAAAGCTTACCTTCCTGGCTTAGTGCTACAGTCAGTCATGAAGGAGTTCGGAATATCAGTTTGGAGAATAGCTAATGAGTTAGAATTTGATTAAGTTGAATTTCAGGTGATGGTAGAATATCTAGGTAGACATTCCTAGAATAATGAAAAATAAGGAAGATAGTACATTTTGGTAGCACCTCCTCAGACTTTTCTCCTGGATTCCAGTATCACCACATATCAACCCTTTCATCTGAGAATAGCACCCCCAATTTCTGTTGAACAAAACTGAATTCATTATCTTTATTCTCTACCTGCATTAGTACCATTATCTATACTTTTCATTTTCACTAGACAAATATTTACTATCACTGAAGTCAGAAAGCTGGCATTTATCTTCATCTCCTTCTTATATACAGCAGTACATCCAGTGGTGACCAAATCCTGGCCAATGTTCCCTCAAGATTTCTCCACCCTAGCTGGGCGTGGTGGCTCACGCCTGTAATCCCAGCACTCGGGAGGCTGAGACAGGCAGATCGTTGTGAGTTCGAGACCAGCCTGGGCTACAAAGTGAGCTCAAGGCCAGCCTGAACGGCACAGTGAGACCCTGTCTCAAAAACAGGGCTGGGGATCTAGCTCAGTGGTCTAAGCGCCTGCCTGGAAAGCACAAGGTCGTGAGTTCAATCCCCGGTGCCGCAAAAAAAAAAAAAAAAAAAAAGATTTCTCCGCCCTTACTACTGCTACTTGCTTTAGACCCACCACCTTATGTCTGGTTTATGGCAATATCGTCTCAACTGATTCTTATGTGTCTGGTCTGAATCCCA
>RJWT010033438.1:0-13910 GCA_004365215.1 Cuniculus paca
GTAAGTGGATGCAACTTGAGACCATACTCATCAGACTCACACATGTAAACATTGTATTGTCTCCCTGGTGTGAGAAACTGAAAAAGTAAATAAAGTCTAAAATGTACAATAGATATTGTGAAATGGGAAGAAATTGTTCCCAAAGGAAAATGGAACTAGGGTTAGGGAAAGGGGAAAGAATGAAAAGGAAAAGGGAAAAAAATGCATGTCAGTTATACTGTTAGTGTCTCTTAGTTCATTGAAAGGAAGGTTTGTGTTAATATCAATTGGAGAAATTTTAATGACCATATTTTGTACTCTGAATAACTACTTTAAAGAAAACAGTATGCAATCTATTAACTATTATTATTCTCCTATTATTTTGTTATGAAATTTTATCTTTTTTCCAAAAAATTTTAAAAAAACCATAAAGAAGTGCTTACCTAGAGACCTTCTTAAGTTACAAGTCCTGCTAAAAATTCTCAAGCATACACCTTTCCTAGCTAGAGCAGTGCATGGTGGCATGAGCAGAAATCCTCATCCACCCATCACCACCTAAGTCGTCCTTGGCAGTGCACTTAACATCTTTGCACATCAATTTCTCTACCTGTAGAATGAGACATTAGCAACACCTACTTCATAGTCCTCTTGTAAAAATTCAATGAGCTTATAAAGAGAAAGCACCTAGAACAGTGTCTGGAAAATAGTAAATGCTTACTGATTGTTAGCTATTATTAGAGTGGACTCTGCAGACCTATTGAAAGGCTCAAAATAATAAGAGCAAGACACATGGAACACAATAAGTGTTCAGAAAACAATATTTGTTGATGAAAAGTCAAATCAGGCAGGACTTCAGGGGCAGGGGATGTGGCTTCTCATTAACTGTGAATAGAAGCAGGGTCACCAACTTTGAGAGTCTGTTTCTGCATCGGAGAAGTCGAGATGACCACGTGTCAGGAGGAGAAATGAACAGATACGAAAGTACTTTATAAACCATAAAGCTAAAAATGCAAACATAGGTTTGAATATTGTGAAGGTCTTTTTTCTCCTGCTTCTCCATGAAGAAAGAAAAGTGAGACTGTATGTTGGATGGGACTGTCAACCATTTCCCCAAAGACATGTTTTCAGTAACATAGGAAGTAGATGCAGGTAATATATTACTTTTTTGCTCTTGATTTTGCTTTTGTTTTTGTTGTTTTAGACAGGGCCTTGCTATGTAGTTCAAACTGGTCTTTTACTCACGATGTAGCTCAGTCTGCCCTCGAACTCATGGAGATCCTCCTGCCTCTGCCTCTCAAGAGCTAGGATTACAGGCATGTGGCAACACACCCAGAAATACGTCACTTTTGACCCAAGTCTGGTTACACTCTGGAAGAAATATCATCACTCATTAAAGACAACAACACATTCCTTTGGTCAGTGAGATAGTTTCCCTGCAGTAAGGCTTTGCTCCCATACCACCTTCCTTCCTTTGCAGATTTTGGTGGCATTGGCTTGCCAAGATCCCTCCAAACACATCTCAGTGAGTCCATTAGAAGGAGACAAGGGAAGGCTGTGTGCTTAATGGGCGTCTAAAAGCAAAATTGGATAATGCACTCCAGAGAGTTCTCTTGTGGGGACAAGGTGGCACCTAGTGATGCCAAGTCACTTGTCTCAGCTAATAAACACCCCCCAGCAGTTGTCCCATGTGCCCAGTTCCTAAGTGCCATCTGGCATCCACATTTTGAGCTCTCCCTCTTCTGCATGTGATCCACACAGCTACAGCTCACTTCCATGTGGCAACGCAAGAGTATCGACATTATCATTGGCTTCTGCTTTCCTGAGCAGGGAGACAGCCTGGCAGACACCAAGGATGTGCATCTCCATGGTATCACACCCAGCAGCTGATGTGGGGGTTACTTTTTATTCTGTCCCCCTTTGGCACAGGCTTCTCTGCTCAGTGCTAATGATAATCGCTAACTTGAGCTTCGAACAAGGGCAGGAGAGAGAATCACTCCAAAACTCACACTCCGTGCAAACGCCTCTCTCTAGGACAAGATTAGGCAACTTTTGCAGATGCAATTCACATTTCAAACAAATACATGCATAAATATATTTCCATATGTTCCTGTTAAAAATAATGTGGAATTATTTGAGCATGTATCTGTGCATGTTGTCAAAGTGTTCACATATGCATGTCTATGTGGATAAACAGCATATTAAAAATACAGGTTATTTCCCCCACAAACTGTATCCTAATGTTGCATTAAGCCATTGCTCAATTTTTCATTACTAGGACTCAGACTTTTGCTCCCCAAACCCTTTTGAAGGGCTACAAAGATGCTAAAAAGCCAAAATGTTTTCTCTCTGTGTTTAAATTCTTAGTTCACTCAGATGAATTCTGAGAAGAGAAGAAAACAATTCTGAGCAAAAGGGAAAATGGGATTCAACTGCTGGAGCCCCTAAAAATACTATGTAAACCAGAAAGTCCCCAACTATCACCTCAGTTATGCAGCTTTACCCCACTCTTGCCAGCCTCCCCTCCTTTCTTTTAACCACAAGTCATTGTTTAAAGGTGAGCTCATGGTCAGAACAATGCATCTTATCTAGCTAGGGTTGTCAAAGAAGAAACCTCTGGCCCCAAGTTATCGTGCTTGTTGTTTACTATGACCTCACAGTCAAATGGTCAGGCTCAGAACTGGTCAGGGAACCGGCAGCCACATGGCAGGAAGGTGACGACAGTCATGGCTTTCTGAATTCTCTGTAGAGGAGACCAAGCAGGAAATGTTGGTGAGTGAACAAAAGTTCTATAGAGAAAAAAGAAAAAGGCCTTACCAGAAAGGAAGAACAGATGTGAGCTTCTATTATACTTCAGCATCACTACGAACCATGGTGCAGCTCAATAAATAATATCCAAGGTGAACTGAAAGATCTCTATCAGCCTGAACAAAGGCAGGCAGAACTCAAATTTCTATTTAGGCCATACATTTGCAAGGGGAGGATAATGAGGCAGAAGAATTGTATCCACATACACTTAACTTTGTGTTGACCTTTCTGTCCACAGGTTTTGAGGATGAGCTGGCAAGAATGTTCTCTGAAATAGGGAGATAAAGGCTCACAAAAACTAAGAGCTGGAAGGAAGACAGAACAGGTGCCCCGAGACCAAGGATATGAGTGACTCCTGAACAAAGGACAAGGGGCCCCTGGTCCAGAACTTTTTTCCTTGAGGTCATTTTGCCTTCATATGTTGTTGTGGGACCAGGACTCCTAGTGGCTTATTAATGGCACACAAACTTTCATGCAAGAAGATAATCAGTTCAGTTAAGTGGGAGAAAAAGCCAAATGAAACAGTCACATTCTCATCATGAAAACACCAAGTCAAGGGTTACAAGAAATTTCAAGAAGTCTTTCCAGACAGATTTTATAATAGTGATAGTAAGAAAGACTATGTGGAAAAGTGGGCATTATCGTACACCAATATGAGTAGTATAAATCATGGAAATATTCCTAAAGGATGCTAGGCATTATGAATTAAAAGTCTCAAAACTCTTTATACCTTTTATACCCTTTGCCTCATCTAGGGGATAATCGAAAGGAGAAAGGAAAGGAGCAAAACTGAAGATGAAATCCTTGATCCTCCCATCTTAGGGGTGGGGTGCAGCAAAGAACAAATGGGTGCTTGTGCACAGGGCCCAGTGACAAAGTGACAACATCAGTAGTAGATCCCAGCAAGAATCAAGACAACCACTTATGAAGCAAGGGCTTCTCTTGCCCCCATAAAGATACACAGCTGTGCTCAAATTGCATCTCATCAAGGAGGAAGGAGCCACCGTACAAGGTCTTCAGTGGAGTATTTAGAGGTTCAGAACTTCTCAGAGGTGCATTCACTCCGCATCTTCCTAGCCTTGACCAAGGACCTTGTTCCCTGACTCTATTTAAGAATGGTCTGGGGCAATTAAATGGGGCAAAAAGATACTACTTAGTCACTCTCCCCAGTGCTACTTCTGGGGTGATAATGTGTGCATGCAGCATTCAGAAAGATGAGTCTTCCTCTGCCTTGGTTTTTCAGCTTCTTGTCCTCTTCCCTTCTCTTGATGTGGTCCTCCACCAACTTTATCTGCTTATTACTGTGTTCATACTCTAGACCTTAGCATTCTCATTGAAATGCACCCTAATCTCAATTCAAGTCATTCACTCTCCTACTATTCTGTATTTCCAGCTTTTCCCCTCTAGTGTACCCTCAAATCCAGCAGCCCACAGATATCTAAAATACTGTGTTTATCACATCTGAACTCTCTTTCACCTCTACCATAGCCTCTCTTCTCTCCTAACCCAGCTTAAATTCCGTGATCATTGATTATAATCAGCACCTTGCGTAGACACTCATTCCCTTACCTCACTGTTTTTTATTTCACTTTATTAACTGGTAAAAATCTAGTTCTGGTTAAAACCAAGTCTCAGCTTCCTCTGCGTCTGCACTTGTGCATCTGACTGTGGCTGGAGAAAACCACAATCATATCAGATGATTTCATTTCCAATTCATGATCACTAACGCCAAGGGCACATTTCTTCTGCTCACTCTCTCCTTAAACTTCCCTCTCTACTTTCATTCTCTGGTGATGTCCCTAATTATGACTTTTCTGAGAAAATAGCAGCAACCAGAAGAGAAATTCCACCGTCACATCTACCAGTCTTCTAGCAGCCATGCGCATACATGCAGTGTAGCAAAAAATCAGGTGAATATTACTTTAAAAATTTTTACAGTAAAAAGACACATTGTCATTAATTGCTCTCAAAATTTTCCTTTGATTGGAGAGTACTTATTCCATCATTCTTGTCACTTTCTAAAGCAGTTCTAGCAGTCCTCTTTCATGAGTGTTTCTTTAGTTGTTCTGTTGTACTGATTCGATTCAAAACATTTACCTTTCATGGTAACTTAGAAAGTGGGAAAGAGTCAAAAGTCTCATGGTACCAGGTCTGGCAAAAAAGGTGGATGAGACACACTATCATGTTTTCACAAGCCTGCTTCTTTGTTGGATGACACTTGACAGCAGCATCCACACGGTATTTAGATCACAACCCATAGACACTCCAGAACTGCCTCAGAAAGTGGCAAGAATGGGGGAATAAATGTGTTTCAAGGAAAGGAGGGTGTGTTGAGGGAAATTAATGGCAATGTGTGTTTTACTATAATAATTGCTTTTAATGTACACATTCACCATGTATCTGATCACTCCTGGTAGCTTCCTACCCTCCAATTTCTATGAACAAATGGCTCATGCTCCTGGCCTAGGCCAATCTCTCCAGATAGCTCTCATCCCCTCCTGCTAACTCAATGTCATTGCCAGGGCAGTTATCCCTCTCTTCTGTATTATTTTTTCTCTTTCCTGGCTTTATCCATCAGTACTTTAACATTTCTCCCATTTAAAACTTCTCTTATCCTACTTCTCCCCGCAGCCACAATTCCATGTATCTTTCCCTTAACAGTTATCATTAAACTCCTTGAGAAAGTAGTGTGTATTCCCTGTCCCCCTAACCCCACATGCACCCTCTTGAATCCACTGGCTGAGGTTTTGCCACAAAACTTGTCCTACTGAGACCCCAATGGCCTTCACTGTGCTGGTCCAATTGCAAATCTTAAGCCCTCACTGTAGTTCCCCTATCAAAAACATTCACCAAGATGACTGCTTCCTTCTCAGAACATTTCCATCTGGGCCACAGGATACTCCAGTATCCTGGTTTTCCTCTAACCTCCTCTGGTGCTTCTCATTATTTTCCTTTGCTGGTGCCTATCTATACCTCTCACAAAGACATAGTGCTGAGACATCCCACGGCTCAATCTTTAGATCACTTCCAATATATATCAGCCCTTACTTTTTTGGGTGATCCTATCTGATTTCCGGGTTTTAGAAACCTTGTATGTTGATGCTGCCCAGGCTGACGTTTCCATCCTGGGTGTCTCCCTTGACATTCAGACTCATAGAGCCACCCATTTCCTCAGCATTTTTATTTGGATATCTAATTTAACATGCCACAAAGAAAGCTTCGCTCTTAAACACCAAATCTGCTTCTCCTCAGCCTTCTCTACAGCAAATAATGGCCACTTTGCTTTCCCTCCTCTTATTACATATACAATCCATCAAGAAATCCTGTTGGCGCCTCCTTCAGAATGTATTCAGAATCTGATCACTTCTTATCTTCTGTGTTGCTGGCACCAGGGGACAACCCACTCCTACCCCTTGCCTGGATACTTGCAAGCTCCTTATTGGTTTGTCTGTTCATTTGGCAGCTGGAATTAGCCTGCTAAACATCACTCGAATCAAGTCACACCCTAATAAAGTCCCCCGGTAGTTCCTCATCTCAGTCTGAGAAAAAGCCAAATCCATCACAAAGGCCTATGAAGTCCTGGAAGGACAGGCTGTCCTCTTTGGTTCTTTCTTCCTCCTCCCACCCAATAGCAGTTTTAGAACATGGCTTCAAATTCCTTGACACTCCTCTCATTGAATGGCCAGGGGTCTCCATCCCACTTCTAGCTTGGCCTCTGGGACTGTTTGGGGACGAGGTTATGGAAGCTCCCACAATCTACCTTGCAAGATATTCACTCTTTTCCATGCAGGCACCTCGTGTAAGGTGTCTCACAATCTGGGGAAATGTCTGTGTGAAAGGAACAAGGCCCCAACTCACACCCTCCCTCAAGCTCCATCCGAAGCCAGCACCTACTCGCTAGCCATCTGAGGGAGCCACCTTGAAAGTGGGAACCCCTGCTGATGCCACTTGGAGCAGAGATCAGCTGTCCTCACTAAGCTCTGCCCAAACTGAAGACTTAGGAACAAAAAGATGATTCTGGTTGTAGCCATTAAATTTTTGCCATGGTTTGTCATGATGCTATAAAGAACTTTTGAGAAACAGGACCCTCATCTAGTCTCCTTTCACCATTCACTGTCTTTGCTGTCTCCTGAGCACCCACAAAAGCTCTTTTCTCAGTCTTACACTTACTCTTCACTTCTACACTCCATAAACCCGCAGGCTCTTTCTCTCAACCCACCAGGTCAGGTCGTTAATCACTTGTTATCTTTTCAGGAAGACCTCCCTCCCAAACTGGCAAACCACATGAGATCCCCTCTGCTTCCCCCTTTTTACTTTAGTTTTCACTAGAATAGTCATCACGAACACGCTGCATGATTTACTCACTTGGACTCTTGGTTGTGCGGCAGGCTCACCAGGAAGGTGTAGAGGCTCTGTAGTGACAGGAATCCTGTCTGGCTCATTCCCCGCTGACTCCCTCATGCCTGGAACTGTGCTTTCCTCATGATGCCACCTCAGCCAGTGCTGCAGTTCACTGCAGAGGTACAGTGGACCTTGTAAGATTGTTTCCTCTCAGTATTGATCTCCCCTTCCACCCTATGTCCTCTCTGGGTCTTTGTTTTTCCTTCTAGTACTTTCCACCTTCCCACTGAGCTAAAGCCACATCTTTCCTCCAGTCACAGACAATCAGAGGCTGTCCTAAGTTATCCTCCGTATTGAAATTTCTTTCTCCTCCCTAGTGGCAAGAAATTCCTTCACATCCTAGCCTGTGCTCCTTCCATATGTGGGATTATTTTGAAACTTCATTTTTGCTAACAAAACAGAGTAAAAATTGCAGTGACATAATACATGAGCGAAACAGAGTGAATGAGGTGCTTCAGATGTCTATTGATGTGTAAAACAATCCCCAAATTTAGAGGCTTAAAATGACAGTCACTACTTTTATTGTGTTCATGAATCTGCAATTTGAGCAGGGCTCCATGGGGACAGCTTGCTTCTGCTCCACAAGGCATTCACTGGGGCAAATCAGTTAGGGACTGGACCAGCTGCTTTCAACACTCTGCTTTTAGCATCTAGAGAACTAGTCCCCATTTCCACAAATGGCTTTCAAATTTTATCGGACTTCATTCTCAAAAACAAAAAATCTAATAATATATGATATACTCATTACATTTTTTATTTATTTATTTATTTATTTATTTATTTATTTATGTATTTTTGCGGCACTGGGGATAAAACTCAAGACCTCATGCTTGCCAGGCAGGCACTTAGGCCACTGAGCTAGATCCCTGGCCCTTCATTAACTTATTTAATATTTTAATTATGAAACTGATTTTTGATATATATATTTTTAGAATGTTGCCTGACATAAACTGCTGTAGCATATGGTAAGTAAATGAATTATGAATAGTAATAATATCTAACATTTATAATGGCTAAATATATTGTTAATATTTAATGAGCCATATTGTTAGCATTTTACATGAACTATCTTTCTTAAAACTTGGAACAACCTAACGAGGTACCATTATTATTCTTGTTTTACAGACAAGTAAACCGAGGCACATTACGAACCTTCTGTGAAATGAAAGGTCTAGCATTCAAGCCCGGGCAATCAGACTGGTGTCCACTGTCCTAATCATTACACAAGCCCAAGACAATTGAAGATGGCATAGGAGAGGCATTGTAAGCCCACCTTGAGGAGGATAAAGGATGACTTCTTAAAAGTGTTTTCTAAGGATAATTGGGAACAGAGTCAGATATGAGACAGAGGCTGGGATTTCTTGGCAGAATTTGCAAGATTGCTTGATAAGTTCTAGGCAGTTTTCTACGGGAAGGGTATTCAAAAAAATTAACAAATGATCCTTGACTTCAAGACAGAAAAGATAAACAAATTATTAAAACAAAGGGTGCTAAGAGCTAGTATAGTTAGTCATATGGAAGCAGGAATCAAGCCAAGGTCAATAGTTTAGGGGGAGTTTCCCAGAGAAGGTAACGTTTCAGGTAATGTTGAAGGACACATAATAATGTTTGCCAGACAAATACAGAGTGGGAGGGGCACTTCTGGCAGAGGAAATGATTTATTTGGTGAAAGAAGAAAATGTTTATGAGACTAAGGGAATTTTGAATGTAGCAAGTGAATCATAGTATTTTTCTTTCTTTAGTATTTTCATAAAATGAGTCTTCTGTATCACAAGGCATTGCCTCACACCCCTTACTGGTGGAAGGTTGTATTTGACCTTGAACTTTTATCTTTCTGTAGCACAGACAGCCTCACACACTCTTTTCTAACAGTATGCATTCAGACTCACTGTCTCTGTCATTCACATGGTATCCATCACTGGGAAGAGATAGGGAAACTGGCTTTCCTTCCTTCTCAGAAGGGAGGCATCGGGTTCCCTCTGTGGGAATTTCACTCTATAAGTAAGCAGTGCCTATAGAAAGGCAGCCTGCCATGCATGGAACAGGGCCAGTGCCACAGGAAAAACCCATGAGTTTCAAGCATTTTCTCTCCTTCCAGAGACTACCACCACCATCAGTTTGTAGGCCTGCTTTTCAACTCTCAAATCACGGGGCTAAAACCCTTCCAATATTTCGATGTCCCTATGACACAGGAGTTAAGGATCTGTGCTTTGGAATCACATGGATAAGGCAGAGAAAAGTATTATCTGCAGCAGAGATTTGCTTTTCATGGTTGCCAGAAACCTCTTGTGTACTATTTCTACATTGTTATATTTTTCCCGTTTGATAGTCTTGACTAACTGAAATGAATTTCCAAAATGTTTATTTTTCCTATACAAGCTGCATCCCAAACCACCACTAGTCTGTTTTCTCCATGTCTATGTACCTATGAAAGCCTCCCCTCCCCCTCCTCCCTCTCCCCCATTGCCCTTTCCCTTCTCCCTTTCCTCCCATTCTCTTCCTCCTCACTGCCTCCTCCTCTTTCCCCTCTTCCTGTTCCTCCTCCTCCTCTTCTTCTTCTTTCTTTCCTTCTCTTTCTCATTCTTTTTCCTCTTTCCTCTTCCTCCTCCTCCTCCATCTTCTCTTTTTCTTTTCTTTTCTTTTGTGGTACTGGGGTTTGAACCCGGGGTCTTTACACTGAGCTACAGTCCCAGGTTTTTTTTTTTTAAGACAGGGCTTGGACTTGTGATTTTCTTTCCTTAGCCTCTCAGAGCTACTGGCAAGCAGCACCCCTACCCCAAACTGTCTCATTCGCCTCATTTTCGTATAGACTGCTCCCCACAAGGACAGCAGGGTACCTTGATAAGTACTCAGAAAACACCAATTCTATGCATGACTGAATGAAATTATGACTGAGTTCAAAAGATCACTATTAGAAGCTTAAAATAGGAAAGAATTAGAAAGTTATACATTTTATTTTATGCACTGGGTAGATGAAAGGCTAAATATCTAGAAAAGTGAATTAGGTTTAAACTTTACCATTATATTTCTAGTTGATTTTTTTTAATCAAATCTCCCACAAAATTATGGCCATATCATCATTACTTATAATTCAAAAGAATGACATTGCTGTTGAGGTTTTAGAATTTTATTATATTTCTTATTTGAAATAACTGACACAAACTTTGGAGGTCTATTTTGATTTTCATAGAGATTTTGAACTTCATGAAATTCAACAAGGTTCAACAGTGGACAATCTAAAGTGAATGTACTCAATGTTATTTGTTCAGGATCATTAGGAAAGTAATTGTCAACCTGTCCAGGGAAGTCTGCAAAAGCTACCTGCCAATATATAGCTTGTTGTAATAATATAGCATTTTGAGTCAAATCTATGGGTAAAACTATTACAGAGGGATCAGCAACAAAAAGCTGAGTAGAATGGGTTCTTCTACTTATTATATTTTAGCCATTTTTTCAGTATACAGTTGTAAAGTTTTTACCAGTTGATTAGGAAGATAAAGCCATTCTATGGGAATAAGTGATTATCATAGAATTGACCTAACAGTCCTGTAGGAGAATGTGGAGTGTTGAGTACATACAGGATAAGAGAATATTGGATGTTAACATGATACAGCTGGTGTTGGTACAGCATTGATTCTACTAGCTGTAGCTCTTGAGAGGCCTCCATGCTGAAGGTTTGTGGAGAGTCAATCTGAAGGTCAACCTGCAGAGTTTGATAAAGATGTTTTAATTAACAAGTGGCTATGCCTAGTTTAGGGCAGATCCAATTAATGTCTCCTAACAACTTTCGGAAACCATTCAAAGTCAACAGCAGATCTTATCTTTGATTTTTTGAGGTCTCATCACCCATTCTGTTAATAAAGTTCCTAAATAATAATACAGGCTGTAAACCTGTACCTTATCAGTAACTACACAAAAATCAAAAGGCTTTAAACAAGGCAAATAACAAGTCATACAACTGAGATTTAGAATTAGTTGCTAATAAAACATCGTCCATGTAGTGGATGACATATACTTGAGGGAATTATTCTCCAGCCTTTTTCAGGGCCTGTCCTACAAAATGTTGACACAAGGCCAGACTACTTTTCATCCCTTGTAGAAGAGACACCCATTGATATCTTTTCATAGGTTCCTTAAAGTGTACATTAGGTATGGAAAAATCAAACTTCTGATGATCAGAAAGTTGTAAAGGAATTATAAAGAAGCAGACTTTGAGATCTAAGACAATCAGGGTCCACTCTCTTGGCACAGTAGTGGGGGATGGAAGCCTTAGCTGCAAAGCCTCCATCGGCTGCCAACAAGTGTTAATTACTCCCAATTCCTGTAACAATCTCCATTTGCCAGATTTTTTAGGAATAACAAACATAGCATGTTATGAGGACTAACTGATAACCCTAAGTGACCTTGTTGAATTTGTTCCTGTTTTAAGTCATATAGATACACAAGCTTTTCCTTTTTGAGGGGTCATTGATCTACTCAGTTTCAGTGTTCTATTGTAAGGGAAAAGCTGTTTTGGGAAAAGAAGCATCAATGGCCCCTCCTAAAGAGGGGTTTTGATATCCAATTCCAGTGCAGTTTAACTCAATTTTAACATCTAAGGACTGAGAGTTTCCTTGATTATTTTTTCCCAGTCCTTTACCTTGCATATATCCCATCTTATTCATAACCTTTCAAGCAATGGAGGGGGATTCAGTAGTCAATTTCATTTTCTATTCTTTTAATAAATCTCTTCCCCACAAGTTTACTGGAATAGAGGCTACAAAGGGAAGAAATAAATCAGTTTGACCATCAGGCCCATGACATGTTAAGGGAGACTCACTTCATAAGACTTGTTGAGATGACCCAAGTCCCACCAATGATGCAGAAGCTGGTTTAGCAGGCCAGGAAGTTGGCCACTGATGAGATGAGATTTTCAAACATCAGCACCTGTAACTAATATGCCTTGAAAGGTTTTACCATTAATTTTAATGGAGCACATGGGTCACTCCTCAAACTTTTTTTGAAGTTTATCCCATTCTTCATCCTAATTGAGAGCTCTGTCTAAAATAAGCATCACTAGGGCTGGTGATCTAGCTCAGTGGTCTAAGCACCTGCCTGGCAAGCACAAGGTCATGAGTTCAATCCCCAGTGCTTCAAACAAAAAAAGATTAAAAAAAAAAGTACCTTCTGTGCTGTTGGAATGTCTAATGTCATTCAATTCAGGGCTGGGGATCTAGCTCAGTGGCCTAAGTGCCTGCCTGGCAAGCACAAGGTCATGAGTTCAAACCCAGGTGCTGCAAAAAAACAAATAAATAAAATAAAATAAGCATCACCAGATGTGGATACTGGGAATAATATCAATTGAGCAATATATTCTTGAGGCTCAATTACCCAAATATCCACTGTCTGTACAAAGACTTGAATCTTATTTTCATATTGTCAGTAATATTAGGTATAACAATAAGGCTTTTCAAACATAAAGAAGATTTTCCCATAATTAATCCAATAATATTTTTAGGTGGAGGTCCCCAAATCCCAGTGGGAATGGCAACTGGCTTTTGCCCCCAGTGAAATTTACCTTTTGAGCAGTTGGTAGATCTAATCATGTGCTCCCCAAAGTTCCTTGAGTGAGGGAAGCAATATTCCTCCAGGGATCTAAGCCTGTCGTTAGACAGATCTGATTGAGGTTTTGATTGGAAATCTAGTTGGAAGCTTGATTCCCCACTAGGGTCACCCCTAGTTTTGGGGGGGCCCCAGAGCTGAACCCCTTTCTTATTTCCTAACAGGGGAGTCCCATCTCTGTGATATTTAGAATGTCCCAGTGATTACCCTTTTCGCATTGTGGGCAAAGACTGGGAATTTCCCCATCTGCTGAACCTACCATTAGTTCTTCCTGGATTATAGAGGGAGCACCTGGAGATTTTACCTTCCCATATATCGACACTTCTTCCTGTTGTAATTTCTGGCTCTCCTTTCCATCCGATTTTTCTTTTCTGTTATCATCCTCCCCAATTTGCTCTAGCATTGGCGCTTTAGACAGCATGGGATTTGAGGGATATAAAATAGATCTTACTAATACCAAACAGGAGAATGTTTTTGATGACACTTTTTTACCCCTGCCATGAGCTTTTTCTAAACTTTCACCCATCTCATTCCAATCTTCTAAATCTCAGGTTCCTGCCTGTGGAAATCCAGGATTGAATTTAATAATTTCATGTACCATTTTCGCTAAGGAGGTAGTACTTATTTGAGTTCCCACTTGTCATGGTAAGAATGAAAAATTCTTTTAAAGCATTTAGAATTGTATACGTTAGTACATTATCAGTCCTACATGAGTTTATTTTTGAAAAAGATAGTAAGCTTGTGGTGAACTAACTCTCAAGTTACTTTCATGTACCTGTCTGCCAATCTGGTCTACCCCTAGTCTCAAATTGTGACACTGATTTCTTTCTTCCAGACAAAATGTAAGGCTTTGCATTTAACTTGGTTGAATTTCCTCCTAGGGATGCTGGTTTAGTACCACTTTCATTCCCCTTCTCTCTGCCCCCCATCCCTCAACCCCCTGCTGCAGGTGCTCACAACAGAGGTGGAAAAGAGAAGGGAAAAAAGTCCCTTGCAAATTAAGCTTTCAGTCTGTGGTCATCAAGATTCACCTGCATCTTAACATTGGTATCCAACTAAAAGTAAGTGGCTCTAATTACTTTTAAATGGAGATAATAGTTAAAATTTGACAAGCCTATAAACTT
>RJWT010033439.1:0-13905 GCA_004365215.1 Cuniculus paca
AGAGTTTGAAGGTGAGAAGTCACCAACGCAGAGACTCAGAAGCAGTGGCCCCTGAGAAGGAGGGAATTTATACCCGGTTCTTTCTGTGCTCTTCTGCAGCACAGAGTCAAGAGTTTGGGTCAGGGGAGAAAAGCTTGACACAAAACACTCCCAATAATGACAAATCGAATCTGGGTATATAGAGTCCCTCTTTCTTTCCTTTTTCGTTACTTCTGCTTGAACTTTGTGGTCGTCCTCAGAAAGATTGGTGCCCCAAAAGGAAAGGTAGAAAGAACCAATTGACTGTTCTCAAAACAAAACAAAACAAACGCAACAAAGGCCCTTTCTTCCTTGAGGACTATTCCCATGGAAAGTAAAAACTGAGCCCACTAGGAATTACCTGACCGTGAAACAATGCCACTTTTATGAAGGGAGTCCGTTTCACTCACCCAATTTAAACATGGCTCCATCAAAACTGCCCAAGTCTTCAAAAAAGGATGTGGTCTTTGGACTACAGACTGAGGCCGAGAAATTTAAGGCTGAAAGGAACTTTTTCTTTCTTTCTTTTTTTTTTTTTTGAGTGAACCAAAAAATAGAGTTAGAAGGGAGCCACTCTTCTCAAGTTATGTTAATCCGCACGGTAAGATGCGTTGTTCAGATACTGCTGCTGAGCAACGAGACCTTGTCTGATGGTCTTTCCTCCAGCATTCCGGAAGGGAGCAGTTGCTTTGGTTCTGTGGCTATTTTAAATCCGTTCAGTGATTTCTGAAAGCACAGCGAGGCGTGTTCTGAGATTCTGCATACAGTATACTTAATAGAAAACATTTGTGTTGAGACGGGCATGTTTGCCAACTTTCCCTCTGAAAAACGCACATCACTTTTGGACAAGTAAGGGAAAACCATTTGTGGCATCAGGGAAAGGAGCCTTGTCCTGCCTGAGCAAGGAGAGCTAGGGATTTGTTTCTTTTACTCTAAGTAAAGTCAAGTGTGAGGACTATGTCATAGCCTGTTGCTAGCTCTTGCATTTTCCAGCTCAGGAATCCCCTGAACGCAATCCCTCCAGGAGTACAGAATGCTTATTCCATAAAACTCCTGGGAGAAATGGGGTTTGAGCAGGGGGCTCTGTGCTGTGGTTAACAACAGCACTAGGCAGTTGTGCCCCCTTCCTCTGAGGACTCCCCTAGGTTTTCATTCCCACTCTAACAGGTCTCTTTAGGGAAGGGAACAGTGTGACAGGTCTCGGTGTGAATTAATTAGTTAGTTTATTTAATATTCTGGGGATGCAACCCATGGACTTTCCATCATTGAGCCAGGTTATCAGCCCTTTTGAGACTGGGTCTCACTAACTGCCCAGGCTGGCTTCAAACTTGCAATCTTCCTGCCTCAGCCACCTAAGTAGCATGGATTACAGGGATTACAGGCTGACACCTCCTTTGTGCATAGCTCAGTGTGAGTTTTGACTTAGATGTGTATTAGATAGTATTCTCTTTTTGTAAACATAAGAAATAACTAGAATTCAAAGAAACCTAGCTCATTTTTAAACAATATTGAAAAAGTTTCTTTGGGAACAAAGCCCATTTCTTGTTCACTATTTTGTCTCCTTTACTGAGCATAGTCAGGGGCAGTTAATGACAACCAAAGGAGTGAGATCAGACACATTGGCCTCATGCATTCTGTCTCTCCTGGACTCCAGGCGAGATCTGTTTAAGAGAGAGAGCGACACAGATCTTGTGATGGCTTGATCTTCCCTTTTGCCTATAGGTGCATGTAAAGAGTATTTTTATTTTGAAAGGATTTTATCACCCTTCCTCATCAGGATATGACCAGAAATAATAAATAACCAATTTCAGTGCTTTTTCTTTTATCATAAGCTGTTTATTCTTAGCAAAAGATGCTTCTCAGGCATCAGTCAATGGGTGTTGCCAGATTTTGAGATACTTTGTAGCTGCGACCTCTGTCCTCTGCCCTGATTGGTGCACAGAGGTTGACAAGGAGCTAAGAAAACTCCATCCCATCTTGCTTCTTCCCCATAGAGGCTGGTTGACTGGTTTGTATGTGACTTGCATTTCTCAAAAGACCCAGGCTCAGTAGTAGCCATTCCTTAGTCTTCTGCCCTGTGTGTTGCCTTCTACAACAGCCTTGCCTGTAAATTCTCCCATTTGAGCAGAAAACAGGTTCACATATGTATCCACCTGCCCAAGCCAATGTTTGGCAGTAAAAGAGACATAGTTTTCAGCCCTCAAGACACTCACAAACTAAAAAGGAGAAAGACGCATAAATAAATGATGACAACACAAACTGGTAAGCATGGTGACGGGGTTAGAGCCAGAGTGCACGACAGCCTGGAGGGGCGAAGGTGCCTTTGTGCCTCCTTGGTGATTCTCTGCTGGCTATGGCGCCTTTGTCCCAGGTGAGGGACCTACTGAACGAATGCTGTGCCGTGCATCTTGTTCAATTTGTGCACCGTGTGGGTCTCTTTAGGAGAACCCCGAGGGAAACTGTCTGGTCCAGAAACACAAAAGACTGCTTTTCCCCATGAAATGGTGCAGTTTTGCCTTGAGGATATTCGTTGTGACCAGATCAAGTTTCCTTTTGGTATCAGCTGTTGGTGATTTGGAGCCAAAGTTGTGGTTTACACGGAGGATTCGTTAATAACTTAAGGGATGCATGGAGCTATAGATAGATTCTCCCTCTGCATGCTCCTGCAATCTGTTGTCCTTGTCTTTTATTTTTTATCTTTCCTTCTCATTGCATTTTAATTTATGTCATTAAAGTATTCGGATTAATGTGAGATATATGCATGTTCCTCCCCATCTCAGGAGACAAAAGAGAGAAGGGAGGTGAACCAAATGTGAAGGGAGGTGGAGGAGGGTGTGTCATGCAAAAAAAAAAAGAAAGAAAGAAAGAAAGAAAGAAAGAAAGAAAGAAAGAAAGAAAAGAGGAAAAGCGTACACCTGTGAAATGGACATGAAGTCTGGCCTTTCAGTATCATAAAAGAATCAAAAAAAGAATTCATATAACAGCATCTTTCCCCCTTGACATTGTCTTATTATTGTTCTACTGAGTGCCCTCTAGATGTTTCTGTATCTTTTGGCAGTCTGATCAAGCACCACTTGTGGGAGGAGTCATAAGGCAGTTTCGCTGAGCTCACCACCATCTCATCCCTTTGCACCGTGGGGTTGATGAGTCCTCATGGTCCTGGAGGAAAATGTGGGCAGGCCAAAAGTTTCCTGCTCTCTCTTATCGTATCACAGAACAGTGTCCCACTGGAGGAGCTGTGACATCTGATCCTATATAGTAATCCTAAATGGAGTAAGGGTGAACTGTTTGCTTTTCTCTAGCTTAAGAGGGAAGTCTGCAGCTGGGAGAGGGTGGAGTTGACTTCTGCCTTTGCTAGTTCTTTCTGCCATCTCAGGACCCAACACTTCTAAAGCCCCCACGGTTGGAGTTAGGGAAGGAGCTGGTAGAGGAAAGTACTGATGTGGCTCTACAGCATTAAGGCTGAGCTCTGTGGACTTGTGCAGCATGACAGGCATAATTGCTGAGGATTGGGCCCAAACAGCATTACAGCTTTGGTTTTGGTCTCTTGGTTTGCTTGCTCTGGGAGGAACCAGCTGCCATCATGTCATGACACTCAAGGACCCCCTTGGAGACTCCATGATAGAGAAGCAGCCAAAACCCAGCATCATCTTTCTAGGCCTGCACTCCACACTCCATGGAGCAGCTCTTTCAGGCCAAGCCAAGCTTTGGATAACTACAGCCCTAAAGGAAATTTCACTGGTACCTCATGTGGGTCCAATCAAGAGCTGGCCAGCCAAGCTGCTCCTGACCCATGAGAAATTATAGACACGGTTACTATTGTGAGTCATGGAGCCGTGGAGTGACATGAGCAGCGAAGTATAGATCATTCAGTACTAGAAAGCAAGCTGTCTTTTGGGTAGAGGACACAGACAGCCCTTTTACAGAGGGCTTCAGGTGTCCTCTTTCCCAGTTGCCATGCTGCCCATGGATGAGGTAGGTGTTATCCTCCCGGGAGAGAACCTGTTTGTGGTGTCAATTAGGTCCTGACGAGAGGGCTGCCCGCAGGGACTGGCTAACCCCAGAGGAGAGAAGCTGCTGATTGCTGGATGGCCCCAATTTCCTTTCATACCCTCAATTTGAGGTGTAAAATAATAAAAAAAATGATATAGATCTTTGGCACCTATTTTCACCTTTATGTTTTGCATTTTGTCCTAAGACCCCATTTTAGAGTATGCCTAAACTGCCTTTCTCACCACCTTTTCTTTCTGTTCTTATTTTCCTTTTCTTCCCTCTCTCCCTCCTTTTTTCTTTCTTTCTTTTTTTGGGTACTGGGATTGAATCCAGAGGTGTTCTACCACTAATCTACATCCACAGCCCCACCTTCCCCTTTAAGATTTTTTTTTTTTTGAGACAATGTCTTGTCTAGTCACCAGCCTGGCGTTGAATTTAAGATCTTTCTGCCTTGGCCTCCTGCGTGGCTGGGATTACAGGCATGTGCCACTTTGCATGGTGTCTAGTTATATGTTCTTCACTCAACTTGAAAATCAGTGGGGCCAGTTCCTTGGTTAGGACATTCCCTTCTCTGTATCCTCAATGACATCATCTCAGTAAATTGCTTCTGAGAAAAATCTTGCAATGCAGAAGTCAATTGCTTTAGCGTAACGACATCCCTTACTGCAGCCAGATTGAGTAGTCATGGCCTTGGAAAAACTAAGAAGTCAAAAATAGTAGGAATATTCATTATAAAACAGAAGGCTGGAAAGCTGCCCTTGTTCTGAGAAAAACCTTTTAGCCAAAGAACTAAAATCCCTGTTGAGATTTGCATGGGTAAAATTCCAAAAAAAAAAAAAAAAAGGAAAAAAAGTGTCTTTTTAGCAGAGGGAGAAGGAGTAGAAGGAAAGGGATTCATTTCTGAGTTGTGACCTAATTCTTCCAATAAGGAATTTGTCACTAACCACTACATGACTTGCTCAGCATTTAGTCGCAGACTTACTTATAGTCCACGTGGACCTGGCCTTGCTTGGTGCATTCCGGAGCTGCGCACTGGTGCCTGGTCCTCTCTGAGCCAGTGGGACACAGAGCTCCGTGTACCCCTTCTGTTCCTCTGCGTGAGTCTGAGACTCTCTGTTGACTGAGGACTTTGAAGTGCTGTAAATGCTTTACCTCTTTGAGGTTTCATTATTATTTTGTCTTTTACATTTAGTCATTTTCTAGAAGAGGGGAGAAAACCGGCTTGTAGGACATTAAAAAACATTAAAAGTCAAATAAAAAACAAGCAAATGCACGATGACTGTTAAGTAACTGTCTGTTAATTGAATCATATTTCCCCATTGATTTGCATAAAAATGATGATTGGTTTCCATGGGGGCTGGTGGCTTGCAGTGAAGTGAAATCACACTCTGAAATGCAGCAAATCTTCAAGCAGTCGTTAAAAATACCAAAATAGGTCACGGGTGTGTGTGAAACCCGACAGTGATAGCCTGTGAGATTTTGAAGGAAGCAACAGTGCCTGGCACAGAAGTCTGACCCAAGCTGAAGGAAGCAAAATGATTCTTTTGAGAGGGCAGTTAAGGCTTCCTGAATGAGGAGGGAGGGAGGGCTGGATAACTCGGGGTTTGCTTGGAGAACAGAAGCAACTGTATAGATTCCAGAGAATAAAGGCTTTGGCTAATGGGATTAAGGCTACGGAACACTTCTGGGGAAGGATCAGAAGTCTGATCTCAGCCCCAAGCCCAGCACGGAGGTTCTCACGAGCCCTGGCTCTGGGAAGCTCCCACGCAAGTTCTAAGAGGGGAGTCAAGTCAGGGTGGGGGCTCTGGGGAGTCCTAGAGGCCTCGGGACTGCCCCTCTGTGCCTCCTGGGTCTGGGAACCCCTGGGGGAAGGGGCCTCTGGGGAATGCACTTTAGGAGTGTGAGCATCTGGCAATCAGTCCCCACTGTCCCCAGCTCTGCGCCTGTGTTCCGGGCAGCTCAGCCGGTCTCTCAGGTGAGCCTGTGCTTGTGTGAGGAAAGACCCAGTGTCATCTTCCACCCTTCCAAACACATACACACCCACATACATGCATTTATTTATTTATTTATTTATTTACTTACTTATTTATTTAGGGGGCACTGGGGATTGAACTCACAACCTCGCGCTTGCCAGGCAGCCATTTAGGCCACTGAGCTAGATCCCTGGCCCTTGTCTTTTTGAGACAGGGTCTCACTATGCCATTCAGGCTGGCCTTGAGCTCACTTTATCCCAGGCTGGTCTCCAACTCACAAGGATCCTCCTGTCTCAGCCTCCTGAGTGCTGGGATTATAGGCATGAGCCACCACATCCGGCTGCACTTATTTATTTTTCAAGACAGGGTCTCACTACATAGCCCAGGCTGGCCTTGTTGATCCTCCTGCTTCAGCCCCTTGAGTGGTGGGATCACAGGTGTGAGCCCCCACTCCCAACTTACTCATTTTGGAGAGCTGGGAACCCCAATTTTATTTTTAATGTTAACAATGATAGTTGGAGAAGTAAAACAATGGGCCTAGGGCTATGCAACTTGGTGTTTATCCCAAAGCGTTTAAACTCAGGCCTCTATCAGGAACAACCCATGTTCTTTGGATAGTTTATATATCCAAAATAGTGGTTCAGACTTCAGCTGCATCACCACTATCTGGAAAAAAAGCACCTCGCTCCCACAATTTCTAAGTTAGCAGCTGTTGGAGGGGACACGGTGGGCTGAGAGTTCATGTCTGACAAGTTTCTAGGTGTAGCGGAAGCAGCCAGGGCAGGGAGTGCACTGAGAATCTCAAAGCCAGGAGGCCGCCCTGCTCTTCCTCCACACCCACAGCGCTCAGGGCATCCGCTGGAAGAAGCTCTGCTGTCCTCGACTGGACTCACCATCGGGTAGTGCCTGTGGCATGCCGCTCCCTCACCAGCTGTCCCTGTCTCTGTCTCTGTCTCATCTCTCTCTCCTGTCCTCTCTTCCTCCCTCCCTCTTATATTTTAGTCTTGTACCCTTACCAGGGAATCACATAGCTGGCGAGAATGAATGGACTGGGCCTGGGATTTAGCTCAGTGGTGTAAGCGCCTGGCTGGCAAGCGTGAGATTGGTCATGAATTCGATCCCCAGTACCAAAAAAAAAGACAATGAGCTCGTTTTTTCTGAGTGCCACCTGATCTGGAATCATGGTTGGTACCTGGTACTACGTGTATGATGTGTGATCAAAATATTAAATAACAGTTAACTAGGAGGAAGCCTGTTTAGAAAGTCATGCAGTCAGTCAAACTTTGTGAACCCTCGCAGGTACAGATATGCAGCTCTCAAGCCAGGCGTGGCGTTGCACACTTGAAATCCCAGTACTCGGGAGGCTGAGTCAGGAGGATCGTGAGTTCAAGGGCAGCCTGGGCTACACAGGAAATTTAAGGCCAGCTACACTACACAGATACTACTCTACCACAAAAGAAAAACAAAACCGAAAAGCAGATATATAGATTTCAAATTTCCAGGTCAATGCCAAGCGGTGGCTACTGTTTTGGGGGAGAGTCAGAAAGACTGAAGCGTGAAACCAGGTCTTGCCTCCAATGAGCTAGAGGATGCCAAGCTGTCTTTCAATTTCTGGGGTCCTCGATTGTCAAATGTGAGGAGTTCTAATATGGATAGGAGGAAGGCAGAGATTAACTGAGATAATGAATGGATTTAAAGTATCTGAAACAGTTTATTCTCAACAAATTATTGTGATTGATATAACATTATGCTACCATTTACCTTAGCAGCAATGTCGCCTCCCTCTCTCCCTCCCTCCTTCCTTCCTTCTTTCTTTTACTTGTTTATTATAAAGGCTACAACTCGGGAACAGCCAAGTGGAGGAGATGTACAGGGAAAGGTGTGTGTATGAGCTGTGAATCTTTTTTGGTCCCTCTAGGTACCCATCCTCCTGCATGTCCAGTGTTCCCAGCCTGGACGCTCCTCTGTGGATCCCTCTTTCAGGAGACTGTGCCTGCCTGTCCCTTCCCCAACTCTGGGCTCAGCATATGTCAGTCTCTTTTTGTGCTAGAGCACCCTATCCTCCTTGAAGCCTGCCATGGTCACCTTCTCCTGCAGCAGAGTTCAGGGCTAGCACTTGCATCGCTTCTACCTTGATGCTTCCTGTGCTGTGTTCAGCTGTTGTCTCCAAACACAGGGCACTCTTAAGCCAGCAGTAACAGGCTTTCCTTGTTCATGACCATAACACCTGGCGGGGTGCAGGTAGTGGTACACACATAAGCTGCATATCCTAGCCACCAATCTTAACATTTGGGCACCAGGGCAGGGACCAGGGTGAGGAGGGTGAGGTGCCCCAGGTACAAATTCTATCAAGGTGCTCATTTTCATGATACTCTTCTCAAACAGCAGAAATCCATCTGTGCTGGTTGCACAATAGTCTTGGTTGACATCTGCACTTTCAAATTTGATATTAATTTTTTTGTTCACATATTTCCAGGAACTGGTATTGCATTATACAGCCTCCTGGCATTTCTGAAGTCACAGAGCTGTCCTCTCACTGATCCAGGTGTGCTGGGTGCCTGTCACGTACCAGATACTGAGCCAGTCATGGGGGACCCACAGATGGGTGTGGTGGACCCACATGTCTACCCTTTCTCAGTTCTCATGGAACTTTCCTAGAAACCAGGATGGGATGGGGAGAATACTCATGAATTACACATGAGTGGCTATGACACAAAGCATTACAAAGTTCTGTAAGAATAGTAGGACAAATCACAGGAGAGAGTTGGAAATAACTCCTAGCTCTGGGGTGAGACAGACCGGGGGAAGGCAGTGACATTCAATGACTTGTGACTGAAATCCGTGCTATTGGTGACCACCTTCCTTCAGTTCCCAAGCAGTGAGCTCAGCTGTTGGGTAACTGGCTTTGAAGGCCACCAGCTGTGCTTTTTGCTGTCAGATTGTCCTATGCCAGTAAGAGCCTCCTGCTGCCAAGAAACCTGGAGATCACACCCCTCCCCATTTGGTGGCCACGTCCCCTCTCATGGGTGGCTCACATGCAGGGGCTGGTCCATGCCTCGCTGTGATGTGGGGTGGCTCTGTGTGCCATCTGGATTCTTGGGTTCTCTGGGGATCGGGCTGAGACTAGATTTAAGCAGAAGTCACTGCTTGGCTTAGCTCTTCCTTGTCCCCTCCTTCTCCCTCAGTGTCCCAGTAAGCCATTTACGTAAGCTTCTCACATGAGCCGCTTCTGGGGCTCAGGCTTGGGAGACAATCAGCATGAGTAGCAGCAGCATGATCGCTAATACCTTGAAATTTGAAGCTTTTCATGAGGTCACTTACCTAATTCCTACTAAACCCTGGGAGCTATTACCTCTGATTTGTAGACTAGTGAAGTTCACTTGACTGCAAAGCCAGGGTCAATCATTGGCACAACAACAGATAGCTCTTTGTCACTAGAAAAGCCTTGGAGGAGGATCAACTGTGATTTCTCTGCATGACTATGGGACTCTGGGTTCAGTGGGGATGGAGGGGGAGAGAGAAGCTGCGATTCCCCCACTGCCAGCTTCTCCACACAAGATTGCATGCATGAAGTGCTATTTTTAGGGTGATGCTGAGGACATGCCCGACTGTCCTTATTATTTCACAGCCTCCTGTCCCTGTGGAGTACAACCCTGTCTGGTAGGATTGTTTTTGCTTTTCTGTACGGCTCAGCAAGAATAGTGCAGCAAAGGAGGGCAGCAAGAATGACAAAAGATCTGCTGTGTTACTAGAAATAGCTGGCTTCTGCAGGAGATGGAGAGGAACCAGCTCATCAGATCTTATCGATTGCTGTCAGCCCCTCTTCTTAGAACAGGGGAGAGAAGTCCTTGTTACTCTTTGTCCATTACAGACTCAAGAGTCAAGTCAGGGCTGGGTTGGAGTGGGCGTCCACCTGGCCCGGCTTCCCAGCACTTCTGAGTGCCCTGTTGGGCATGCAGTGGGGTTCAAGGGCTAATTCCTGTGAGTGGTCAACGAGCAAGTGGCTTTAGGCTGGTGTGGACAGAGGCTTCTCCACAGCACTGCTAAAGTGGTTCGGTATGGAGCCTGCTCTGCAAATTGGGTCACCAGGTCAACTGGGCCTTTTATAGGACAGCCAGGCTGCCTGTATTTATGTTTGGGGTCAGATCTGGGGCAGGAAAAGACTCAGGGAAAAGAAATCCATTTAGAACTCTCCTGTGAGGCGGCTGACTCCACGGAGGAGCTGTTCACTATTTATAGACCAGGCTATTGTGTTTTGTCCAGTAACCTTATTTGGGCATATAAATAAGCAAAGGATAAGAAAGGAGAACAAAAATGGATTGGCTTTTTTTCTCCCCTCAAATAAAAGTTGGTGCCATTTTATACTTGTGGATTCCTGGCTAGCGTATTACTCAGACACCAGGAATTAGAAGAGAGTTAATCCTCTGATCTGTACTAGCAGGAGCATTAAGAACACTGGCTGTTTGTGGATCTATCTTTCTGTTGGCTTAAACATACTCCACTGCAGCCTTGCGATGTGAGTGCCGTGTGACGGTGTTAGCATCTGTTAAGTGCTTGTGGGGACTGTGCTAGACTTCGCTGAGAGATGGACGCGATCTCAGCGCTTGCAGTGTGACTGTGGGCAGATTTGATCTACTCCCATTGTACAGATGAGAGGTGTAAGGCACGGAGAAGCTCAGCGGTTTGGCGCAGCCCATTTAGCTAGGCAGTGGGGATGCTGGGACTGAAGCCGGTGTGTCACTCTCCACGGAAACCTGGGGAGGCCTACAGCTGTGTGGGAGGGAGGGACAAATAACAGAAATGAAATATTTGATTTTCGAAAGGTGGCAAGTTCATACCTTTTAGTGACCCAAGTCCCCCCTCTTCAGTCCCTCTCTCCAGATTCTAAGTCAGCTGGCAGAGACTTGAACTTTTCTTCTGTGCTGGTCACAAGCTCTTGCCCCTGCCTGTTTGTTGACCGAGCCCGTGACTGATGCACTGGGTAACTGCCACCAGGATCACCTCAGGGGTGCACATAACACCGAGGTGTGCTGAAGGCCAGCGGAAGTTGGTATTGGGCTCACACACAATGCCACGGGCCCTCAGCCCGAGTGCTGGCGAAGGCATGAAGTACAAACGTGGAGTGCCTGGGAGCTGAGCTTCTGGACAGTCGCCCTGTGTGTGCTCATGAAGGCGCCCAGGGCTCAGCGCTTGGTTTCCAGATTATGACTGGGACTGTGGGAGCGTCTGCGCCTTAGACAGAGAGCTGGGTGAGTGGCTGAGCCCCTTAGCGTGGGTCAGGTAGGGGGCTGTAGAGATGGATGCTTATTCTATCCTCGCAGCACCCTAGAGATTGAAGAGAGCATCACCCCCATTTCACCGACAGGGAAACTGCCTGGGGAAGAATCCTGAGTGCCTGAAGTCTTGCAGGCAGTGAGAGGAGGTCTGGGGTCACTCCTGGGCCTGCTCGGAGCCCAAGTGCATACCCGCTGTCCTAGGATCTCCTGTGAGCGTTGCAGGAGAATCACGACGGGACCCTGGGTTTTTATTTGAGTGGAATGCAGCAGTGACCACCTGTGTGCGCAAGAAGTGCATGGGATCAAAGTGGTGCTTGTTGAGCAGGCCTAGGTTTTTACTTTCATTTCTTCATTCAGGATGCAGTGCCAGTCTTCTTTTCCTCCATTCCCAGTTAACTCTGTGGTGACACTGTTGAAAGGAACCAAGGGTCGAACTCACAACTTCGTGCTTGCCAGGCAGGTGCTGCTGAGCTAAATCCCCAACTGAAAGCCTTTTCTGTTGGACCATGGGCCTTGATCTGTGCCTGGAAGGAATGTGGAGCAGGGGGAACATGGTGGGGGTTGAAGCCTGCCTGGGAAATGTGACTTTTGGACTCACTGACTAGTGATCCGTGACCTTGCACTCATTGGGTAACCTCTGTGTGTCAGCCTTCTCTTTTGCTACACAAGGTCAAGAACATTGAAGTCCCTGGGCCTGATGGTGCATGCCTGTGATCCCAGCACTCAAGAGGCTGAGACAGGAGGATTGTTGTGAGTTTGAGACCAGCCTGGGCTACAAAGTGAGCTCAAGGCCAGCCTGAACTGCATAGTGAGACCCTGTCTTAAAAAGACAAGGGCTGGGGATTTAGCTCAGTGGCGTAAGCACCTGCCTGGCAAGCATGACGTTATGAGTTCAATCCCCAGTGCTGCAAAAAAAAAAAAAAAAAGAAAGAAAAAAGAATATTGAAGTCCTGCAACCCCAGCACTCTTAGCCTGCCTGGCCTAAGGCAGGAGGATTGAAATTTAAACCTAGCCTGGGCAACTTAGATTCTGTCTCAAGTAAAAAAAGGGTTGGGAATACACTCAGTTTAAAGGCCCTTTGTTCAATCCTCAGTGCCATAAAACAAACAAGCAAACAAAGGAAAGAATGCACAACAACAAAAACCTGAACTTGCATGTCACCAGTGCTCTATGGAGCCTGGGGTATGGAAGGCACCAAACAAAGCCAGGTTGAATGAATGAAGGAATGAATGAGGGAATGAGTGATTGGTTGCAGAAGACTTTGTAGAGCAGACAGGTTCTGAAGTTCTCCTGGAGGATTTGACAGGAGGAAAAGCAAAAGGGGGAACTGCAGGCTGGGAAATGGGACAGGAAATGGCATGGGTTCCAGGGATAAGTACAGGCCAATAGGGCTCCTTGCTGAGAAGTGGAGGACTTGGGTGGGGGCCAGCCTGACTTCCCCACCCTGACAGTTTCCTCAGAGACCAGCATGGCTCTAGGTGCCAACACTAACAGTCCCTTAACAGCCCCTCTATCACTGATCCCCTTTGCCAGATGAAGAAATTGAGGTACAAAGATGGGTGCCCTTCCCAGGGAGATACCCAGAGTGTGCCCATATCTATGCTCCTCCAGAATTGCCGAAACTGTTTCTGGAAAAAGTAGAAAAAAAGAATCCTATCACTTTGCCTTCCCCACTCCCTTTTTCTACACCTTGATATATGCAAGAAACAGAAATTAAGACAAAAAAGTAAGAATCATCATTAAAAATATTTCTTACAGTTACCTGGAATTCCCGCCAATACATTCCCAATTTCAAACTTGCCTTCATGGTTTTCTGTGGTTGCAGGCCGCTTGGCTGGGAGAATTGTTCAGCAAAGCATTCCCCAGGTGTACTCGGGTTTAGACACCTGTACTCCATCGTATCCCTCCTCCATAAAACGGAAATTCTCGCTTGGTGGAATCGTGAGGATGAAATGCATCACCTCCCAAGTAGCTGTCTTAGACCTAGGAGAAGTGTTTGAGAAGAGGCAGGTGTGGTGATGGTGGTAGAGATCTTCCAAATGGCTCCTGGACATTTTCTCTCAGTGTCCGCCCATCGCCTTTACCATTCACTTGACCAATATTTATTCTCCAGGCACTGCTTGAGGTGTGGGGAAGACAGCAATGTACAAAGTGGGCAAGGACTCTGTTTTCTGATTCCACCTTGGTTTATAGTCCAATCGAGGAGCCAGACATTAAACAAGGAAACACTATTCTGGAATATTCCTGCTGAGGTGGGCATTACAAACAAGAAGTCTAGGATGCTCTGAGAAACAAAGAAAGAAGGCTGCTGTGGGTACCTGGGATTCGATGCCCCAGCTGGGACCAAGGGATGGTGAGAGGTAAGTGGCTGAAGAAGAGAGGGAGAGGGTTCACAGCAGGAGGGGAGGCAGAGCAAAAATACCCCAGACCCAAGAGTGTAGGTCATTAATTCGTGCAGCAACTATCTGCATCAGCTGTTACGGAGCTCCTTGTTGAGAAAGGGTGCTGGGCACTTGGAGGGAAGAGAGGTACACGATGAAAAATCAGCCCTGGAGAAGCAGGAGTCTGCTGGATTGAAATCCACATCAGATGCTATTAACATCAGTACGGATACCAAGTCAAAAGAAGAGCGAGCACTGTTGAGT
>RJWT010033440.1:0-13901 GCA_004365215.1 Cuniculus paca
ATCACTACTTGATACTTAAATTGAAATTGAGAGATTATAAATTGCTTAATGCAATTGATCACCATTGCTTAAAAAACTAACCATACAAACCACAAGGACTACAGCACACATTCTCAGAAAAGATTGACTCCAAAAGTCTCAAGTCAAGTAATACTCCTGAATATATTAAACATTAAATAATTAGTGAGGAAACAAGACTTCATTGCCCTACATACTGAGAAGCATGGCATAGAACAGGTTGTACTGTGCAATCCATTCATAGAAAGGCTTTATTGGAAGTGAAAAATTATCTACTTAGTAGTTTTTTTATGATTCTAAAGTATATGTGAAGATACAATAGAGTTGTGATCATTATTTTCATATTCTCTTTTTCCTCAGTTCAGAGATTCCTGCTCCTTAACACAAGTATTAGCTAAGTTTTTGCTATTTCCCCATACCTCAGATTATAAAACAATTTTAGACTCTGATAGTCATTATTGGAATATGGAGTTGTTGTTAAACATGTATAAACAGCACATTCATTGGCAATGTCTTAACCACCTCCAGAGGACTCCAATATACTGAAATATGTAGACAGAAAAATGATAATGAAGCTATCAATCATGTAAGTAGACATCTAATAGTACTAATTTTATTTGGTTAATTATAAATGTTTTCAATAGCTTCCCAGTGATAATAAATATTCTTAGAATTTTACTTGATTTAGGCTTATATTTCAAGAGCACAAATAATCTTCTGCAATAAATATACCCAACTTAACAGTTCTAGAAACATCTTCTCTAAAATGATTTGAATATGTAACTCTGTATTGATTTAAACAATCAATGGAGAAATTTGCCTGAATTAAATTTTCCAGTCATCATTTCATATAAAAAAACTTTGCTTTCTATATAACAGACACTGTAATATACAATTTATATTATGTCACATAATACAACAGGTGAACTGTTAAAAAGACTATTGTCTTTTTTGCAAAATAAAAACAGAGGCTTAAAGAATTCAAGTAATATAATAAAGGCAAAACATGGCATGTCATGAAGATAAAATTTAAATAAAGATTTATTATGGTAATAATAGATCTCTAAGACACTTAAAACTAACAGTAATTGAGCATGTCTTCTGTGCCAGACCTCTCAGTTAATGTAATATTCAAACTTCCATAAATTGTGTATACAAGAAGGTGCTATTCTATAAGAATAGCATATACAAGTTAAATCTCTGATGAATTTCTGAGTACAATTGACATCTGGAGTTGAAGCTAATAAAAACAAGAGAATTACTGACTGTAGTTATGGAGAGATATGAAGTCTTCAGAAAGCAAGACTGTCACGGTATTAAAACATGTTCTTAAAATTCTTTAACATCTGAATAAAGACATAGTTTTATTCCAAACTCAATAAATTGATTCATCTGTAATCGACAGAAATAAGTGGAAATGATGCTTTTTGATTTCTAAGGCCAAGTCCTTTACAGCAGTATAATCTCAGTCTTAGTTTCTGAAACACTTGCACTTGGCACCCGAAGTTCTTATGTAGAAAACTCAACCTGAGACGCCATGCAGTGAAGAGGTTAAGTCACGCAGCTAACACGTACCTGCAGTTGTCCAATCCTGTCTAAATTCTCTCAGATTAGGTAATACATAGAATGAACAAGTAACCAAAAGACTCCTGTTTTCAGATATTGAGTCATACCCTGCTCATTCACTCTTGCATGCAAAACTCCTATAATTTTGAAGCTGTCCCTGCCTTACTTGTTCACACTTTAGACACAGACTCTGTGAGCACAGTAAAGCAGTTCGTTTAACTGATAAACTTCAAAATAATTTGTTATGTGGCAGTGTTAATGGAACATTATTTTAAGGAATTAACAGAATTCATAATGCTAACATATACTACAACTAATAGTGGACATTTTAGCTTTAAAGAATATCACTGAAAATAACCTCAAAACATACTTTAATATGAAAAGTAGACCATAAACATATATCTTATTAATACTTCACTTTTTACTTCACATTATACAATGAATAAATAGAATTAAGGTAAAGCATCAGAATTTGTACTGTCCAGTGTAACAACCACTAACCACATGCTGCTGTTGATCAAATTGAAATGTTCTTTAAGGGTTAAATACATAAAATATTTGAAGACTTAGTATGAAAAAAATATAAAAAAACGCATTAAACTTATATTGATTAACCACTAAAATGTTAAGATTTTGGATAGTATCTTAATAATTTTATATTACATTATACAACAACATTTTAGCAGACTAAATTAAATGCACTATAAAGACTCATGCCACCTATTTCACTTTACGTATTTTTATTAAGTTTATAGAATATTTAAAATTTAATTTTGACTCAGATTTGTGGTTCATGTCATATATTTATTGGATGGAACTAGAATGAAGCACTACCTATTTGGAAAATTATTAGACACTGACGAAAAATAAGGAACAGAATCCAATTACTGATGCTTATCTTACCATATTTTTAAAATCTGTGTAGTCTGAAGAGCAATTTCAATTTATTCAATGATCTTTACAACATAAATAACTAAATATGACTTTTAAATGCTTATTATTCTACAAAAGTGGGGGGAGATTTGAGGTTAAAAAAAGAAAAGTTGACTGTCATATTAGGTGCTGGATTTTTAAAAAGTAAGGACACTGTTTACTATATTTTGTTGCGCTAATTAAAATTCTGATTATTTTGTAGATTTTATTTTTACAATATTAGACGTTTAAATGCTCATATTTATTTTGTCAGCACCTTTACATATATTTGTTCTATTCTGTGGTACTTTATTGGTATCACTTATTTATACTTCTCTAGATTTTCATTCCCTTCAAAGAAGAGACTGGAAGTACAAAAATGCTATATGTACAATGATCTTTAAGAAGAATCTCCAAATCTTGAGCTCTGTTTAAAAAGGGTTTATGTCAACATTACAAAAGTAAGAGATCAGAAATTATTACTTTCGTAAAGTTGGGGTCATTTTTCGCTAAATGTTGAGATAATTTTGTAAATTCAAATTCGTATACATTTCAACATTTCTACCCCAGTCAAACCCCATGTGTGTTCTACTACAGGTGGAATTCCTTTTCTGCCAGTTGAAACAGGCTTCTTTTTGCCACCCACCATTTCTGTCACTCTAATGCTAGACTGCACTCCGCCTGCCAAGCTGCTACAGAGCTGCCACTGCTTTCATTTTAAAAGTCTGACATTTAGCCTTTTCTCCTCAGCTTCAGTCAATCAACTGTTTGAACTTTGTGAATGTACCTTGCAAAAGAGGTGGATAGTGTCAGTCTGACTAAAACCTCTGAGACTGACTGTTTCCTTCCCTCAAGGAAGTGTGTAATTATGCTGAATGCAACTGTTGGCCTTCTTGTCTGATGGCCTTTCCGTCATACATTCTTCTCAGAAAGACCTGAAAACTGTCAGATAACAGCTGTTTGAAGCAGTTGGTGTCACCTCTGGGAAAACACCTGTCAGCTTCTTTGTACAGTCAAAACTTCAGTGAATAAGAAGACAGTCAAGGTAATGGAATGACAAAAAGAGAAGTGGGTACTGTAGATGAGAAAGCAGACTGGTCAGGCGTCCTGCAAATAACATTAGTCATTACATTCTGCAATACTGTAAATGTCCGATTAAGGTTTAGAGGTACAATCACAAATTCAAATGGCTGGGAGCCAAGTCAATAAAAGATATTTTGGGAAAAGACCAGACATTATAATTACTATTGCCACAAGTACTACCGTTACCATTGTTTAGAACTTAATATATTTCTGAAATTGTCTAAAGCCATATATCACATATTAATATATGATATATATATGTACAGATACACATATAATACATATATATATGCATACATGTATAAGCATATATAAATATTCACTTGACCTTTTCATAATTTCTGTAAAGTAAATACGATGATTTTCATTTTAGAGATAAATATAAAATAGTGTGTCCAAGGTGATGTATCAAGCATATATGGGTTTCAAATTCAACCTACCTACTTCTGTTGACTACAGTCTTAATCTCAAGCCCTAGGACTACAGGAAGTAGTGGAATCTGAGCTAACTTGAAGAGCTAATGCATTACTTGAAGGCATTCAGTTTGTTCACAAAGATACACACTATGCTATCCCAATTCAGTTACTGTAGATAGTTGACGGTATTTTTCTAAAATCCAGCCATGGTTTCTTATGCTATCCAAAATTAAATATAAATATTTAACAATGACAATTTTATTTATAGAAATCAAAACACACACTTTCAAAAGCCTTTTCTATATTCTTCACAGTATCCTTTAACATGTAAAGTTGTTGCTTCTATTTCTAGGGTAGATAAGAAACATAAAAATTTCACAGTAGACATAAATGGAAGTTGTTTACATTCATAATCTAAATTACAGAGCCCTATTGAGTGTTTTTTCAAACCCACAAATAAGTAATTGAAGAGATAAATACACATTATTACTTTTTTACTATAAAGGGAATAAATGAAACTAAACAGTGATAAGACATTAGAAAATCTACAACACTTACTATATTGTATATTGCTATCCTCTAAATAGTTGCTCAGACTACTGGCTTTAGGCTTGCAAAGTCAATCAAATAATACAGTTCCTCCTTACAATTATTGCTTATGATAAATTATTTTTATGATGAACTATATTATTCCTTATTGTAGATTGTTTTAGAACCAATTTATGCCACTTTCATTATTATACTATTGGATAAACAATTTCAAAATATTCTTTTTTTAATTAGGGAAGGATGTCATAATCATTTGTTTCCTATCCAGTACTCCCTTTTCAAAAGCTGTAATCAAAACTGAAATGGGCTTCAATACTGGCTCTTAGAAGCTGTCACCAGATATAGGTTGGTGAAATCACTCATTTTAATTTTCAAAAGTAGACTCTGGAATATGTCAATGAGATAAAATTATTTCCTACTACCCTGACCTGATTAATAATAAAAAAAGGGAATGTCCCCATCTGAATTCATCATGGCACACAGTTCTCATTGACACATCTGTGCATTAAGAATGAGCATTTGCTGGGTCAGCAAGATAAGCTCCCAAAGAATAATCCTTTATTGACTGAACTGTCCACCTTCATCTTGTGAGGGAGAACACTGGATATGCTGCACTAGACAATTATTGACTAGCAGTACCTCCTAAAAATGTAAAGTAAACTGTTTCATGGAAGAATTTATTTTGAAACTAAAGCAAAACAATTGTATTACTTTTGGAATTCTATGGAAGGAAGTGTCTATAAAACTATCTTTATGTTTTAAAGGGTTTTTAAAATGAGCATCCACTTTTTCATATGGAACATACATGCCTCAAATATATTTCATGTTTATATTTGGGTGTAAATAAGCAAGAGACATGAATGCTTATTTCTGACTAATAATCAATAGTCATACATAAGGTTTTAATGGTTCAGTAGTACTGAAATAAATAGCAAGATTTACTTTTAATCTTAATGTAATGTTACTATTATGGGACTTAGTCTTTTTAACTTACAAATTTGAGGTTTCACACTTTTGCATAATCAAAGGACGTAAAATAAAAATAAAGTCTGGTATTATTTTGACATCGAATAAAAATAATGAGAACTTATTGATTTCCAGCGACTATTCCCTTCCATATCACATAACCAGTTATGATTCAATTATGGGTGAACAAAAAAGTGAAATGAAAATCTTAAGTTTTATTCTGGTTACATAAGAATGGAGACATTTCCAAATACGTAGCTTTGTTTCTAGCGGTAAATATGCATTATAAAATGTTCTTACTTCTACTTTTGGTCATGAAATATTACTAAGATCATCTTGCCCTATCTCCATGAGCAACTATAAACATGAACAATATATATATGAAACAAAAATCTTCAGACACTGGAAAGTAGGCAACACAAAACTGAGAAAACATTAAGAAGGGACTCACTTAACTAGCGTCCTGTCATCAGCATTCTGGTTTTCTGCCAAAAGGTTTTTTCCAGATTATAGTACAGGAAAAGTAGGAAGGGGAGTGAGATGGATCAGCAGAAACAACAGGCTTTCTGAGTTGAAGAGACATAGATAATGTGTTTGGAAAATTGAGGCAGCTGAAGTGCATAGGGAAATGTACCAGAAAAAGACCAGTGTGAAGAGAGAGACAGGTGCGAACTCTGCATAGGGATGTCTCTGAGACTGTTACTGAATATTATGCTGTGCATATATACAGAGATCTCCCAAAGTCCAATAAAAAATAATAGGAGATGTGATAAAATAAATTTAGCAATTTCCTGAGTTCACATAAAAATGAGTTAACAATCACAACATTAAGGAAAGAAGAATCATATTTAATAGTAGCATAAAACTCAGTTACTTGAGAAAGTTAAATTAATGCCTCAATGAAAGCTAGATAGTATACAAGCTGCCTGTCAGATTATAATCTAGCAGTCTTTAAAGAAAGAAAATTAAATCCAACCCACTACAGTAACATCAATTTAAATTTATAAGGTCAAAGATTATTAGGTATGTTACAAAACTAAAAAATTTTAATAAACACAAAAATCAGTATAAAGAACTAAAATTAAAAATAAAGCATTAGGTGGAAATATTGAGCTGTTAGATCTTTTTCAAACTGAAAGGCAATCAAGAGATGGAGGCAAGAAAGAGGGAGAGGAGGGGAGGGGAAGAAAAACAGTTAAAATGTGTTATATACATGTACCAACTCCCTGTGATGAATGTAATCGTTCTGAAACAATATTTATAGGAAGTCTTAAAATTAGGTGCAAATTTTGAAGCAAAACATGAAAATAATGAAGAGACAAATAAATCATATATAAAAAGTACACTGAGAAATCCAGTATCAAGGATGAAGAATTGAATGGATGAGATTTGTAGCTTTCTTGACTCTACAAAAAAGACCAGTGAAGATGCAACAATAACAAATATCCAAAATGAAGTAAAGAGAAAAAGTAAATGAAAAAAATGACAAGAACATCAGTAAACTGCTTAAGAATGTTAAGATGTTTACATACATTAACTGGAGTTCATGAAGAAGGAGAAAGCAGAATATATAGTTTTAGATATTTCAAGTTTCATAAAACAAATGAACATACAGATTCAAAGCTTGTCAGAGCCCTAAATTGGACAAATGTAAAGAGAACCACAGCTAAGCATGTTCTAATCACACTGAAAACCAGTGAAAAGGAGAAAATCTTAAAAACAGCCAGAGGACAAAAGCAACATTCTGCACATAGGAGGAAAAATTATATAATCTTCTCATAGCACTTACTTAAGTCTACAAAGCTTTTATGAAAAAGCACTCCAGCAGTTTCTTAATAAACTAAAATAGAACTATGACCCAGTAATCCTATTTCAGGGTATATATTAAAATACAATTAAATCAGTAAGTTGAAGAGATATTGTGCTTCCACATTCATTGCAGCATTATCCACAATAGTCAATATATAGCAGTAATAAGGTGTTCATTAATAGATTATGGATAAGCAAAACGTAGCATATACATACAATGTAAAAAGCATTTAGCTTCAAAGGGAAGGAAATTTTCACATACTACAGCATGGATAAACGTGAAGTCATTATTCTAAGGCGAATAAGCGAGTCACAATGATAACAACTGAATGATTTCACTTATGTGGATTACTTATCAAATTAAAGTAGTAATAGAGAACAAAGGTAGAAGGGTAGTTGCTAGGGGTGTGGTTAGAAAAAGAAATAGTGAGTTGTTTAAAGGTTACAGAGGTTCAGATTCATAATATGAAAAAAGTTCTGGACAATAATAGTGGTGATGAATGCACAGCACTACTAATATATCAGTGTTAATACCATTAAATTGTACAAATGTAAATAGTCAATATGGAAAATTCTGTTTTATGGCTATTTTACAACAGAAAAACTATTAAGGAAAACCATAGTCCTCTGTCCTTTTAATCTAGTAAATTTGGTGCAAGTCTTGGATACTAATGAATTTAATAAATTATTTGATACATGTCAAATTTTGAGAACTACTGATTTCCAAATCCTAATAAACTTTCAATTTTTACTACTACTGTTAAATTTACTTAAACTTTTTGTGGAAATAATAACATATTTGACTACAGGCTTTTTGTGGGGTTCTTGTGATCTAACATTTTCTTATTCCTAATACCTCACATAACCTAGAATGACCTTCTAATAACTTTGAAATTAACTAGTAAATAGGTCTTTTGCTTTGTGGAAGTCATGAGGAGAAATGGGAGCAAGTTTTGATGTAGTAAATCTTTAGGTTGGTATTTGCATTACTCTAAGAATTAATTCTGTCCATAGTGAGTATGAATAAGCAACTGAATATGTCCTAGGAGGTAAGCACGTAATGAAACTTAAAAAGAAACTATAAATGAGAAAATTACATTCAAACATATCAACACAGTCACTTTGAAAAATCTAGTATAATCAGAGACTCACAGTGTGTTTGTTGTATAAAAGAGTATAAGTCTATACTTTTCAAGAGTTGAGGAAATTTTGGCTCAGAGTGTTTCAATAAGTTAAATAATTTATCCATGGTAATTACTACTTTTAGAGACAAAAACAGATTTATATTGCCTGGTGCTCATTTAAACTTTGTTTGGTATTATGTTACCCAGTATATTTTGGATTATGTACTGTCAAGATTAGCAGTCTGATACTATTCCCTCATTCATCTGGATAACAACCACAAAGGTCTGTAACCATCTGAAAAAAAAAATCACGGGAATGATCTCATTTGGTTACACTATTTCTGAGCAAAGGTGCAGAGGCCAGTACGCATTTGTAGTCAGTGGATAAAATGACTAAAAAAGCAAAAGTTCTGGGTTTTATATAAAAAGTAGAATGTGTAGTGAACAAAAAAATAAGTGCCTATGATGTGTAGAGAAGGAAAAAAAATCCTGGATTGTCATAATTATCTAAATATTTTATTCATTCAATATTTAAATTCTGTTTCTAATTCAGGAACATATCCCACTGTTTTGACGGTTTATTTTTTCATAGTCTTCAAATCTGAGCCACCAAATTTTTCCTAGTGTGAAATTATTTGGACATTTGACGTTTAGGGGTGCAGTATAGCAGACTATCATTAGAATATACTTTCATATTCTGTTTTAGAAGGACTCTGTCTTTAGAAAGGCAAATAGTAAAGAGTAAAGCTTGAGAAAGCATGAAATGTTCAATGCAAGATTATCATTCTTCTTCAAAAGACACTCAAATAGCCTACAGTCTAATGGTCCCTATGAAAACACACACCTTAATACCTCTATTGTAAATGCATACTAGTGGGCCAACAACTGAATTTTTCCTAACATAATTCAGAGGAGTTGGTTTGTCTTCAGTGTACTAAGCCACAAATCAATTAATCCTTTTCATCTTTAGGTACTAGGAAGGAGATGAGATACAGAAAAGAAGGAAAAATTTTGTGGCATTTTATTGATTTTATATACCTTATTTTATTTAATTTTAATGATCCTCAAATGTAGGTGGTATTAACTGCATTTTACAGATGAGAAAATTGAAGGTCAGAAATGTTATGTAAATTGTTCAAGTTTCACAGTGTAAGTATGTGGCCAGCTAAACTTTAATGAAAATTAATGTGACTAAATGTAAATTTACATCACAACAGGCTGGAAAAAAGTGTTAAGCACAAGGTCATGAGTTCAATACCCAGTGCCTCAAAAAAAAAAAGTGTTATGGACTGAGTGCTCATGTTTATTCAAAATTCATATTTTTTTACAGTATCTGGAGGTGGGTTTTTACGAGGTCATGAGTCTAGGCTACGTGTCTGACCTGGATGATACTTAAAGTTTAGAACTGATGTTAAACAAACTCTTTTTGGATTGTTGGGGGGCATGTATTTTACAAACAAAAAGCACATGCACTTTGGAGGATAAGAGACAAAATGTTACGGGAAGAAACTTATTTGAAATTCCAATGTCCAATGTAATGCTATCAGGAGGTAGGATATTTAGGCAGTAATTAGACCACAAACCTAGAGTCATTTCTCATAACTGGAACAAAATACCCAACAGCCAAAACTTAAAGGCAGAGATGTTTACTTCAGCTCAGTGTTTCAAAAGATTCAGTTCACAGTTGACTGGCTCCACGGTAGAAACACCATGGTGAAAAGGGATGACAGAGTAAAGTTGCTCGATCCATGACAGCCAAAAAACAGTGACAAAGGAGCCAGAGACAAGAATATACACCCCCAGTGACCCATGTCCAACCAGGATCCAACTTTAACAGTACATTCAGGTAGAAAACCATTAGTAGATTAATCCGCTGATGAGTATGGTGCTCTTTTAAATCAATGACTTTCCAAAGACCTAAATCTTAACACATGGAACTTTTGGGTGACATTTTAGATCTAAACTATAACACCCTTATGAATGGAATTAATTTCCATATTAATTAATGTACCAGAGAGCTCTGTCTCCTTTCTGCCATCTGAAGACAAAACAAAAGAACAGTCTGCTACCTAGAAGGGGCTCTCTCCAAAACCTGACTTTGCTGGTACCCTATTACAGACTTAGCTGCAAAATTTTGAGAAATAAATTTCTATTTTTTATGAGCTACTCAGTCTATAAGGTACTTTGTTATAGCACTCTGACTTAACTACGATGCAAAGGTACACATCATAGAAACTTCTGGAAACTCAGTATTTAATTTGTCCTTAGAAAATGTTGTGCTTTAGGTCATTTGTAAAATACCTGGTTAGTTATAATCATTACATATCAAAGGAGTCTGATCTCTCCTTATGATAATATATTTATTTTTAAGAAATGCCTGGATCAATCCAAGCATAATTTCACTTCTTTATGCTTATAATTATGGATTTGGACCTAAAAATGTCCTTCAGAAGTCTCATGGGTTTGGAAGATGAATGAACATGGGGGCACTATAATCATCAGTGGATTCATCCATTAATGAGTTCAGTAGCTGAATGTGCTGTTAGGAAGTGAGACCCAGCTGGACTTGGTCACTGGGGCATAACCTGAGGATGTATTCTTGTCCTGTGCTTCTCTTCTCCTTCTCTACTTCCTGGATGCTATGAATGGGGAAGTATTTCTCCACCATGTCCTTCTGCCATGATATTCTTGCTTTGGTGCCCCTGGACCATGGACCAAATTTCCACTTACTATGAGCCAAATTAAAACTCTCCTTTAACTTGCTGGTGTTGGATATTTTCCCTTGACAACAGGAAAGCTAATACAGGTATTTATTTATAAGTTATCAGGCTTACATTTTTCTTTTCTTTCTTTTTTTTTTTTGTATTTTTGAGACAGGGTCACATTACACAGTTCAGGCTGGGCTTGGGTTTACTTTGTAGCCCAGGCTAGTCTCAAACTTGCAAGGGTCCTCCTGCCTCAGCCTCCTGAGTGCTGGGATTACAGGAGTGCACCACCATGCCTGGCCCAAAAGTCCCTTCTTTTTTTTTCTAATTTTTTTTTTTTTTTGGTACTGGGGATCAAACTCATGACCTTGTGCTTACCAGGCAAGCACTTGAACCACTGGGCTAAATCCCTGGCCCAGGATTAATTTCTGATAAACAATTTGTAATTAACGTAATTCTTGTCTATACTCAGCCTTCTTTCTTTGTGGATCAGATAATAACCACTTCATCTTGGACAACCCAGACTACATCTTCACTTGGTAGATTAAACTCTACCGAGGTTCTATAGCAAATCAGAATCAATTTAGCAAAAGGAGAGTAGTTATCTGCAGCAGAAGGCACACACATGCTCTCAAACCTAGAGGTCTGCCTGCTAGAAGATCCATTCGGCTATCCACTGTAATTAACACTTCAAACATCATCATTAAATTAGACAGATTATTAGGACTTTGTGGTTTGTACTGCAGCCTGAAATTGCTACAGAGCATTCTGTTTTCTGATTCTTACTCAAAACTAGCAGCCTGATGGATCATTTCATAAATGAATTAAAATACTACACTCGAATGCGGTATGTATTACTTCATAAATGGTAAATGATGTAGAAATCCCATCTTTAGGGTTATTTCAATATGCCTCAGATCAGTAAACATCAGAAACTTCATTGAAGTAACAGGATCCTAAATTTTTGAGATGTATACCTTCCAGCCTCTCATATGCATGTCATATAAAACATTCAATATTAGTATTTCATAATCATTACATGTCAGAGGAGTCTGTGACCCCTGCTTATGAGAAAATATTTATCTTTAAGAATTTCCTGGATCAATCCACACATATCAGATCAATCAGAATAATGTCATAAGTGTAGTAGACTACTGTAATGTTTTATAGACTGTCAAGATAATCTGTTAAGACTCCTTACATTATCAAGAAAGTCAAAAGAATTAATATAGCTGAGAAGCTAGATGGTAAACATATGCTGTAGGCCAAGCCAGCTTTCAATCAACAAACCAGCTAATCTGTCATAGCTTGCTTCAAAGACTAAAACATTACAAATTGTACATGAAGAGGCACATTCATATAAAATTTGACCAGATGTAGGGTTTTATTCTACTCTCTTTGATCTCGTTCTGCTAGAATACATTCTCATTTGTCCCTTAGAATTCTGTCAACATTTAGTATTTTTAAAGACTTGCAATTCATTTGATGTGCAACATATTTCTCCCAGGGTAATACTAGGAATCTGTTCTTCTTGGAACATGTTAAAATTTCATGCCAATTATGGATAGGATAGCAAGAAGAGGTAACTGTGTTTGAAAATAAACATCCTCTTCTAATATGCTAACCCCAACTGAGGCTATCACTGGATTTTTAAGAGAAAAAAGCTAGTCTTTTCAAATACTGGTTAACAGTATAAGCATCTCAAAGTGGCTTTGGGGCACAAGACTGTCAGTTTTATCTGTGTCCAATAGCATATGTAACACTAAGAGGTCCATTCTTTAGCAATGATTATCCTAACTTTCATGTGAAAAACTTGTCCAGACTGTGAATTCAACAGGCATAGCAATACAGTAATCCACATGATTACATTTTTATTCACTTTTCAGCAATATCAACCTCAGAGCTACTAGAAATAAGAGCATCACTTATAGTTGTTATAGATGTTCTTGAATTCTCATAGTGATTTGATCTGAAAGCTGACATACCTGGGTTTGTCGTTTTTCCTTTTCTATCCCTCAAGTGCACTCAGAAGAATCCTTATCATCATGCTCACTGTCATACTGGCTGTGTGCAGCAGCCCTGTGAGATCCTAAGGCATGTGTTTCAATTGCTGTTTCCTTACACTACATCACATATATTCATTCACACATTAGATCACAAATATTTAGTGAAAAATTTAATTACTAGATTTTTTTATGAAGGCAAAAGACTATTAAAAGTATTGGCTATTTAACATGAGTTTAAAGAAAAATTCTAGGATACCTCACCGTTGTTTTTTTTTTTTTTTGAAAAGAATACAATCAAACAAAACAAAACAGCAAAGTCAATCAAAACAAGGCAATGAACATGGTACCTGACTTTTAAACAGGGTAAAAAGCAATCGGTAAGGCTACCATAATGCCTCTTGTTATCTGCAGTATACTTGCCCATACCATCAGGGATAAGTAAAATCAAACAAAATACAACAAACTAAAACAGTAGAAACAAAACAAAACATAACAAAACAAAACAAAGCAAAACAATGTAAGCAATACAGAATTTCAAGATATTAGCAAAACAGCATTGGCTACCATAATATTTGTTATCTTCAGAATAGTTGCCTACACCTTCAGACATATTATATCAAACCATACAGAATAGAGTAAAATCAATCAAAACAAACAATTAAAGCCATACAGGGTTTCTAAACAAGCTAATTGGACATCCTCAATGGCTGCAATTATATATTTTGTTATCTTTAAAATAACTGTCCA
>RJWT010033441.1:0-13901 GCA_004365215.1 Cuniculus paca
TATCCCACCTAGTTCTCTAGTTCTTCTCTGGAGTATCATGCCTTTAGCTTTTACTCTTCTCATTCACATTTAATTTAGTCAAGTTGTCAAGCTTCTCAAAAGATGCTGATTAAACGTTATAGAAATCTCACTGAAACTGTAGATCACTTAGAAGGAATGGCATCTGTATCATAGTGAATCTTTGTACTTATGACTGCAGCATGCTCTAGCATTTTAGGTCTTTAGTAAATTTTAGTAAAGGGTTATATAGTTATTTTTCTATAAAAATTTTGCATATATTTTGTTTAACTCCAATGTATCTTACTTTGCTGTCATTTTGTTTCTATTTTACTTGGAAATTTTCCACCATACTACTTGAAATAAGGTGTTGTTTAATTCTTCTGTGACTTTACTTATTTTGACATATTTCAACATATCTCAATCTTTCATTATTATCTTTGATATATTAATTTGTTTCTACATATACTGTTTTACTTTATAAATAATAAGCATATTTAAGTACACAAATTTAAATTTTTATGAAATATTTTATGATCATAAAATGATCTTTTACTTTAAAAGTCCATTATGACTTAAAGTTCCTTTTGTCTGTTATTTTAAACTAATTTAGCTTTATTCTATTTATCATTTTCTAATATACATTTGTTCCACTTATTTTCTTTCAAACTGTTTTGTCCTTACACTTTAGATGTATTTCATCAAATGACATATTTGATGAGTTCTTAAAATTACTGAAGAGCAAATCTTTGTCTTTTAGCTGGCTCGTTTATTTTATTTATATTTGTGTAATTATCTACTTAAAATTATTTTTTGCATTATTTTGTGTTTCTGTCAACATTTTTTGCTTTTTATTCTTATTGTCATTGATTAGTTTTATGTATTACATTTTATTCTCTCTACTATTTTGACATTCACAAACTATTTCTACTTGTTAATGGTTATTTTAAAATTTTTGTTATAGCTCTACAACTTAATACAAAAGTTTATTACTATCTTGGCAAGCAATTTTCCCTCCAAAGGTGACAAAGACTTGAAATCTTATGCTCCAAGTTAATATCAGAATCTCACATTTTGTTTTTAACTTTGATGAAATTCCAAAGCTTATCAGTAAAACTGGAAAAATAAATTACATTTTTGCAAAGATATGAATCATTTTCCTCAGGCCAAACGTGACCTCCCGGTATCTTATGCTTCCCTGTTCTCTGGTCCAGCTCAGATCACTGTTATTACACTCTGTGGCTGGAAGTATAGCCGTAGTGAGAGACTTCTGTCTGTCCCATTAGAGGAGAACCTCCTTAAGCTATTGGGTTTACAGTGCAGAAGAAAGAAGTTGAATTACAAAGTGAGAAACTCCTAAGTGTATTTTCTTTGGCTTATGTGTTCTGGTTTGAACCGAGAAAGCAGCTGAATCTTACTGGCATTGATTCTGTTCATTTCTCTCCTTTCTAGGTATTTTATGGGGGAACTTCTGATGCCAAAGGGAATCCAGGCCTTTTCTTTACACTCTTATGCCTCTGTCATACAATACTATGATCACAGAGCCAACATCGATATGAACATGTCATTTCATATATCCTGTAGGAGTCATTTTATGTAAGATATTTAACAATGTACAAATCACTAAGTCTAAAAATGACAAGAAAGTGTATAAATTGTGTTTAGTACTTATTTATTATTTATTTAATATTAAAACAGTAAATCAACCTTCATGACATTCAGATCCTACTATAGAGATGCTTTTCTATCATAACTTTTTAATAAAAGTTTCATCCTTACAAGCAATATATTTATGTTAGACAGGGCTGAGATGTATTTTCCTGGTCTTTAAAAATGCAGCTCTGGCATTTAAATGCTCCCAGAGCATCTAATAACTGACTTGCTTCAAGCTCCAAACTTCACTGGCTGGTTCATTCCCAGGTCAGACTCACTTGAGCAGTATTTAGAAAAATACTTCTAGGATTTGGCATCTACTTCTATGAGTGTAAGGAACTCCATGAAAACGTAGGTCTGTTATATTGTGCAATCTTTGCTATTTATCTCTGTTCTGACTGGGAGAAAAATCAATTGACTTTCTGTAAAGAAAATGGAGTAATTTACCCTGGGAGCCCACTATTACATATCCTTCTTATAGGCTACCTGAAGTGTGGTGGTCATAATTGAATTTGGCTTTCAGAAATTCCACTCTTCAGAGTACTTTCTTTTCTGATAGCATCACTCCTCTATTTAAAAATCTTGTATGTCTCCAATGGCCTACCTAATAATATGCAAATGTTTGGGATGACCTATGTCATTACTCTGCCAAGTGAACCTCCCCACCCCAGCATTATTTCTTCCCACATCTCCCACATGTGCTGTTTCTAGCTCATCAAACCTACTGTCATCCCTTAAACATGAATCATAATTTCACCTGTTCATTCAACTAATGTTTATTGAACACCTACTATGTGACAAACACCAGGGATATAGAAATAAGAGGATGCAACTCCATTCCTCAGCCTATGCCATTTCTGCTCTCTAGAATAACTCTCTTGCAATTAATTCCTAGCAATACTCCAAAAACCACCCAAATGCCACCTTCTGTTAGTAGCCTTCCCGAACCACCTTGTTTTCAGAATGAGTCACTCATTCTTTAGTATCCCTAGTATTTCTACTATGCTGTAGGATAATTAAAATATACTGTATTTGTACTACTAAATTTTTCCTTCTCCAGAACTCTAAGTGTTAGCCATGTTTCAGTTCTTATCTCTGGATTCTGAGAAAGATGAAAAGTTCAAAAAATGCACTCCATCTTCATGGAAGTCAATGTACCATGTTAACCAACAGCCAAAGAGCCTCAGTGCTATAAAAAGTCAATACTATGAAAATCTGAGATAAACTTGAGTAACTTGTAGGAAAATGGATAGACCTTGAGACCATTATGTTAAGTGAAGTAAATGAAACACAGGAGCTTAAATATCACAAGGTTTCCTTTATATAAGAAACTCAAATTATAAATAAAGAGCAAAATAGAAGATAGATAACAGGAAATTAGGGAAAAGATCTTTCTCAAAGGGGAAGGAGATCCAGAGATGAAGGGCCAGGGGAGGGAGGGAAGCAAGGGGAATGAAAAAAAGAAATTATGATTGTTATGTAAATGTACCAACTCCTCACAAGGAATGTAAACATTATATACTGCAAATGTGTACCAAAAAAAGGAAGAGGATCAAGAGATGGGTAGAGGTAGAAGAGGAGAGGAAGAGAAGGAAAAGGGGAAGAAAAAAGGAGTTAAGATGTATTATGTACATGTACCAACTCCACACAAGAAACATAAACATTATGTACTACATACATGTACTAATAAAAAATAATAAAAAAGAAATTCCTGGAAACCTTTGATCATAGTGGGGGTGAAAGGAGGATAACAAGACTCCTCAAAGGGAGAAACATCTAGAATTCTCTGAGAGACTACTGAGGATTAAAAGTCAGAAACAAAATTAAAAAGAATGATACTTAATGTCACCTGTTTTTCTATGCTGAGCTTTTTATCAAATATACATTCTTCAATTTAACATCCATTACTCTATGATAAAATAATGTGCTTACCTGCATATCTGGGTGCTGAAACTTTGAGACAGGGATCATATTGCAATCATCTCTCTCACATTAGGACATGGTACAGGTTGGTGTACTCTGGAAGAGCTCAAGAGCTCAATAATGAGCATTAGATAACTGCAGAAATAACTAAATGCACATGGAAATAAACTAAGAAGATGGAATGTAGTGTTTAAAAGCGTATTTTGTAAGCTGTTTCACTTGAAGGAGACATAGATATGTGTATATATGTGTGTGTGTGTGTGTGTATATATATATATATATATATATATATATGTCAAATATTTCAATCTTTTTTTGCTTGAAAGTATGAATTTTAAACCTATCTTTAATGTGTGTATAGAGGAAAAGCTCTATCAAACAGAGATATACACCTGGGAAATACCTCTATTCACCGTTAAATCATCTAGAAAAATGGGGAATATGACAAGTCAAGTTGTGAAATCAGTCAACTTCCTCCCAGTTAAGCATCTAGGTTTGTATTTGCATTTGTGGTTGCACATAACAATCACTTCAGGGCAAATAGTAATTAGTGTGTAATGAACAGTGTCCAATTGAGATCAGCTTCTGAATTACCATCTAAATGTGGTGACAGCAGAAAATCTGCCACAATTATTGCTGCCCAGCATGCCCCAAGAGACCCCATTCTTCCCAATATTTTAAGATGCTCAGAACCAGTCAGGGAGCATCAGAGCAACCCATGGTCCTTGTAGAGGCCCATCCAACAAACTCCACCCAGCCAGGGAGACCCAACACATGACGTGGGGCCTGCTAAAGCCCAGCCCTACAACCCCAACAAGCCAGGGATCATCAAAGTGCTGCATGGGACCTCACAGGGACATGCCCTATGACACCAATGAGCCAGAGAACATTGGTGTGCCTCACAGGTCCTGGTGGAGGTCCATCCAGTGAATTCTACCCAGCCAGGGAGCCTAGGTGCACCACATGGGGCCTGCTAAAGCCCTGCCCCATGACCCCAACCAGCTGGAGAGTTTTGAAGCACCTTATAGGGCCTCGTAGGGACCCACCTGACAACCCCAACCAGCTGAGGAGTATCAGAATGCCAGCCTGGGCCTTGTAATGATTCACCCAGTGAACTCCACCACCTGGAAAGCTTCAGTACCTGAGTGGGGCTTGATCAAGCCCAGCCCCATGACCCCAACAAGCCAGGGAGTGTTGGTGTGCATGGTGGGACTGGGTAAAGACTGGCCCAGCAAATTACACTCATCTGGGGAGGTTAAGTGCCGGGTCTGGGAAAGGCCCACTTGACAACCCTCACTCAGCCAGGGACACCCCCTCCTCTATGGACAGCCAACCCCAACTCAGGAAGCAAATGGGACTTTGCATTTGGCTGCCCTAGAGTAATACATGAAAATGACAAAATGAAGGAACAAATGCAATCTCAAAATTCCAGCTTATCCCAGACAAGTCCAGGAGACATGAACATAGAAAAAAGTGTAAGTCACACACCTGAAATTTCTGAAATGATAACAACTGAAGTAAAGAAACAACTTCATGAAGCTGTAATCAGATCAGAAATAATCTTCCAGATAAAACAAGAAATGATAAACATAAAAAAATGCTGAACACATCTAAAGAAGGCATAGTTAAAAAAATAGAGGAGCATTGGAAAATGATGGAAACCTTGAATGAACAATATGAGAAAGAATTAGAATCCATTAAACAGATTCAAAGAGATATTCAGGAAATCAAAAATTTCATTGAGCTAGGCATGGTGGCACATGCCTGTAATCCCAGCACTTGGGAGCCTGAGGCAGGAGGACCATTGCAAGTTTGAGGCCAGCCTGGGCTATAAAGTGACCTTAAGGCAAGCCTGAACTGTATAGTGAGACCCTGTCTCAAAAAGACCAAAAAAAAAAAATTCCATCAAAAACTGGCAAAATCACTTGAATGAATTTGAAGATAGACTTTCAGACCTTGAACAAAATATTGCAGCTAGTGATCAGGAAAGATCTTTTAAAAATAATAAGTAACCAGGATATAACAATTCAATAGTTGTAAGATGATGCAAAGAAAAACAATATAAGATTGATAAGTGTAAACAAAAAAGGAGTCAACACAAATTAAGTAAAAAGACTATTTACTGAAGTAATAGCAGAAAATTTCCCAAACATGGGAAGTGAAACTGACACACAGATAAATGAAACATATAGAACTAAAGTATATCCTTAACCAAAATAAATCTACACCCAGACATATAATAATCAAGATCCCATAAATTCAGCATAAGAACAGAATATTAAAAACTGTTAGAGAAAAGAAACAAATCACGTATGAAGGAAACCCCATCAGATTCAAGGCAGACTTCTCAACACAAACCATCAAGTCAAGAAAAGCATGAAATGAAGTATTCCAAATCCTAAAAGAAAACAACTTCCAACCCAGATTGATGTACCTTGCAAAACTATCTTCAAAATTGATAGAGAAATAAGATACTTCCATGACAAAGAACAACTGAAGAACTTCATGACCACCAAACCAATCCTACAAAGAGTACTGAAAGATACTCTAGATAGACATAAAAATGACTATGATTTCAAGAACAACAACAGAAAAAAACCACCAAGCAGGGCAAACATTAAACAGGAGAAAAGTAAAGAACCAACAGCAGAAAGGTAACATGACAGAAATAAGCCAATATATACCATTAGTTATAAACATCAGTTATAAACATTAATGTAAGTGGCCTCGATTCACCAATTAAAAGAAACAGACTGGCAGAATGGATCAAGAAAAGACATCCTACCATATGCTGTATAACAGAAACCCATATAACTTGAAAGGAAATTCATATACTGAAAGTCAAAGGATGGAAAACAATACTTCATGTGACAGAACCCAGAAAACAGCGGAGTAGCTATTCTGTTTGCAGACAATGTGAACATCAAACCAAGAATGATCAAAAGAAGGTAAAGAAGGTCATTATACACTGGTTAGGGGAAAACTTCAAGAGAAAGAGATAATAATCTTAAATATATGTGCAGCAAATATGGGAGCACCAAGCTATACGAGACAAATACTAATAGACATGAAAAATCATATGACCAATAACACAATTATAGTGGGAGACCTTAACACCTGTTGACACAAAGAGACAGATCAACTAGACAGAAAATCAGCAAAGAAATAACAACTGAATCAAGCTTGTGAACAAATAGACTTAGTAGACATGTACAGAATATTCCACCCAATACCATCAGAATACATATTCTTCTCAGCTGCACATGGGACATTTTCTAAAATAGACCATATACTAGACCATAGAACATGCTTAATAAATGCAAAAGAATCAAAATTATCCTACGCATATTATCTGACCATAATGCCATGAAGTTTGTGACAAAAGAAACCACAAAAACTCCATAAACATAGAAATTAAATAATGCCCCCCAGCATAATCAATGTTCCACAGAGGAAACTAAAGAAGAAATTAAACAATATCTACAAGTAAATGAAAATGCAAATACAAATTACCAGAACCTGTGGGACACAATGAAAGCAGTCCTCAAAGGGAAATTTATTACAATGAATTATCACATCAGGAAAAAGAATGAATATAAATAAACAACCTAATGTAGTACCTCAAACATCTAGAAAAAAGAAGAGGAAGTCAAACCCAAAGCCCAAAGAAGGGAGGAAATTACAAAGATCAGAGCAGAAATTAACACAATTGAGACTAAGAAAACCACAAAGAATTAATGAGTCGAAGAGTTGGTTCTTTGAAAGAATAAATAAAATTGATAAACCCCTACCCAACCTTATCAAAAAAAGGAAGGAAAAACTGAAATCCATGCAATAAGGAATGAAAAAGATGAAATCACTTCAAACCCTGTGAAAATACAAAAGATCATCAACACCTACTTCGAAAACATTTACTCTCATAGGTTTGATAACACAGAAGAAATGGACAGATTCCTAGAAATGTATGAATTACCAAAGTTGGATCAAGAAGATATAAAACTGCTGAATAACCCAATTTCAGTTAAGGAAATTGAAAATGTAATTAGAACCTTACCAACAAAGAAAAGCCCAGGTCCTGATGAGTTCACAGCTGAATTCTACAAGAAATTTAGGGAAGATTTAATGCTGACACACTTCAAACTCAAACTATTCAATAAAACTGAAAGAGAAGCAATTTTCTCTAACTCATTCCTAGAAGCAAGCATTACTCTGATACCAAAATCAGAGAAAGGCTCAACCAAAAAAGAGAATTACAGGCCAATCTCCCTAATGAACTTAAAGGCAGAAATCCTCAATAAAAACATTGGCAAACACAATGCAGTGAATCATCAAGAGGATTATACACCACGACCAAATATGATTCATTCCAAGAATGCAAGGATGGTTCAACATATGCAAATCAATAAACATAATACACCATATCAACAGAGTCAAAGACAAGAATCACATGATCATCTCAATAGACGCAGAAAAAGCTTTTTATAAAGTCGAGCACTCATTAGTGATAAAAACCCTATGGAAAATTAGAATAGATGGTCTTTACTTCAATCTGGTAAAAGTCATTTAAGAAAAACCTACAGCCCATATCTTACTAAATGAAAGAAAACTGAAAACTTTCAATCTAAAATCAGACAAGGATATCCATTATCACCACTCCTATTCAATATAGTTCTGAAAACATTGCCCAGAGCAATCAGACAAGAGAGAAATAAAAGGAATAAGGATAGAAAAGGAAGAAGTTAAATTATCATTATTTACAGGTGACATGATATTCTACATAGAAGATTCCCAAAACTCCACTGAAAGACTTCTAGATCTAATAACCAAGTTCAGTAATATAACTGGATACAAAGTCAACACTCAAAAATCAATAGCATTCCTGTATACAAACAACAAACTCACTAAGAAAGAAAAAAGGGAAACCACATCCTTCACAATAGCAATAAAAAAGTTGAAATGCTTTAGGAATCAATCTAACAAAGGAATTAAAAGACCTATACATTGAAAATCACAGTACTCTAAAAAAAGAAATGAGAGAGGATTTCAGAACACAGACATTACTTGTCCATGTATAGGAAGAACAAACATTGTGAAAATGAACATTCTCCCAAAATTGTTATACAGATTTAATGCAATTCCAATCAAAGTACCATTAGCATACCTCACAGATCTAGAGAAATCATTCCTAAAATTCACCTGGAACCAGAAGAGACCTAGAATAGCAAAAGCAAACCTGGGCAACAAAAGCAAGGCAGGAGACACCATAATTCTGGACTTGAAATTATGCTACAAAGCTACTTTGATAAAATCAGCATGGTACTGGCAAAAAAAACAGACCTGAAGATCAGTTGAATAAATTAGAAGATACAGTCACAACTACAAACACACTCAGTTACCTTATCTTTGAAAAAGGGACCAAACAAGTTCAGAGGAAGAAAGCCTTTTTAATAAGTGGTGCTGAAAAAACTGGCTTTCCATAAAACTAAAACTAGACTTGTGCCTGTCAGCATGCACTACACTAAAGTCAAAATGGATCAAAGATCTAAATATTAAAACAAAAACACTAAATCTTCTGGAAGACAACATAGGTAGAAATCTTGAAGATAAAGGGGTAGGCAGAGAGTTCATGAACAAAAATCACACTGCACAGGAAATACTTCCCAGAATCAACAACTGGGATCTTGTAGTATTTAAAAGTTTTTGCATATCAAAAGAAATCTCCAAAAAAGTGAAAAGAAAACCCACAAATTGGGAAAAAAATCTTAACCAACTGTCCCTCTGACAAAGGACTCCTATTCTAGAATACATGAAGAGTTAAAAAAAATCAGACCCCCAAAATTCAAGACCCAATTCAAAAATGGGCATCTGAGATAAATATGCACTTCTCAGATGAAGAAATACAAATGCAAATAAATATATGAAAAAATGTTCAATATCATTGGTCATTTGAGAAAACAAATTAAAACAATGCTGAGACTCCATCTCAGTCCGGAAAGAATGACTGCCATCAAGAAATCAACCACAAACAAATGCTGGCAGGGTTGTGGGGAAAAAGGAACCCTTCTCCATTATTGCTGGGAATGTAGACTGGTGAAACCACTGTGGAAATCAGTGTGGAGATTCCTCAGAAAACTAGGATTAGAGGTCCCATTTGACCCAACTATTCCCCTTCTGGGTATTTTCCCAGAATTAAAAACATCATGCCACAGCAATATATGTACACCTATGTTTACATTATCACAATTTGTAATAGCTAAGTCTTGGAAGCAAGCCAGATGCCCATCAACTGAGGAATGGATAAAAACAATGTGGTATTTTTATACAATGGAATAATACTCAGCTATAAAGAAGGATAAACTCGAGGCTTTAATAGGTGAATGGATGCAACTCAAGACCATGCTCATAAGTGAAATAAATCAGACTCACATGTATTGCTTTGTCTCCTTCGTGTGAGAAACTGAAAGATTAAATAAGGTTCAAAAGGTACCACAGATACTGTGAAAGGAAATGGAACTGCTCAAAAGGAAAGAACAACTGGGATGTGGAAAAAAAGAAAAAAGAAAGGAGGAAAAAAATATATATATACACAAAAATATATATATATATACAAAAAAATATATATACACAAGATAGTTAAGATAATTGTACTATTGTTCCCTTGAGTTCAGGGAAAGAAAGTGTGATTACTTATATCTTGTAATATGAGCAACTATTTTGAAGATAACAATATACAATATAGTGACTGTTGCTAATTTCCTATCAGCTTGTTTCCAAATCCTATATCAGTTCTACTGGTTTTAGTTTTAGTTTTTACTGTTTTGTTTTCTTTTAATCTCTTTAAAATTAAAAAAAAAGATACTCAATACATTCCTTCTTTTGTGTTCTTAAACTGTCATTGGTGCTTGGTACCACTCTTCTCCCAATTAAGCTGAGTTAAGAGATGGGTCTTTGAATGGAATCAACAGGCACTCAGCACATATTGAACTAATGCAACGGTATCCATGGCAACAAAATTTTAAAACGTGTATTGTAAATATTTTCTTTCTACTTTTTGAGAGTGGGAAGTGATGATATGTATATGGGGAAAAACACAAAATTAATTTCTAATTTCAAACTCTGTGATTAAAACCGCTTGGAAAGTGCTGCACTCACAGATGAAGACATTCGTAACCTCCAGACTGCAGTTATAATCACTGGACAGATGGGGAACCTCTACCCAACACATCCCTAGGAATGTGTATCTGAGAATAATGCACAAGTTCCTCTCTAATAGAGCACAGTGCTTTGGAGGAACACATTTCTAAAGTACATGGCTTAAATAATAAGAGAAATATAAAGCTTAACAGGTGAAGACACAGAGATAAATAAGACATGGGCTTTTTATTTTGTCTTTTTCAGACAGGCTCTTGCTATGAAGTTGAGGCTGGCCTTAAACTCACTTTGTAGTCCAGGTTGGTCTCAAACTCACAACCATCTCCTGCCTCAGTCTCCTGAGTGCTGGGATTACAGGTGTGCACCACCACACCTGACTCATAGGCCTTCTCTTTTTGGGAAAAAAGTGATGTGACAACAGGAAGAAGCCAATTGGATTATACAGCTCTTTTATTCAAACGCTGTAGTAGTTCCTTATTTCTTTCATAATAGAGTTTACTGTTAGTTTGTGTCATCCTCAATTCTCTAGCATAAAGGCCTCACCTGTATGTCTAATGTTATCTTTTTTTACCCCTGCATCTTACTAGTAATTCCACACACTTGCTATAATTACCCTAACAATTGCACTATCACACTTCTAGGCCTTTGTCATGCAGATTCACCCACTGAAAATATCTTCTCTCAAATAGCACTGTAGCCAACTAGAAATGTGTCTATCATTAATGAATCCCCACAAAAGCTTTCTTACCCATCTCAATTACCCAGATGACAATTTAAATTTTTAAAAAAATTATTTTATTGATATATGTTTGCAATAATAAAGTTTATATTCATCTTAAGCAGGAGGTACATGTACACAACATATCTCAATTCTTTTTTATGTGTGCTTCCATATATTTCATAGGATTTTGTTTTAAACAGCACTATACTTTATACTATGCTGCATATATATTTGCATCACTATACTATAAGATCTATGAGGAAAAAGACTGTTCTAATTATTTCTTTTCCTCAATTAAGTGTTAAGGATGCATGAAAGAATGAACTAACAGTTTGAGAGAACAGCAGTGGTCCTCAACTTTGGATACATTTAAGACTTACTTGGAAAAGGTTCACAAATTCTGACATCTATGTTACATCTATGATCAATTATGTCAGAATTTGGGGCCACACCTAGGACAGGGATAAGACTTTGGGAGAAGTAACTTTAAAGATCCCCAGGTGATTGCGAAGTATAACCAAGATTGAGATTCACTGACTTAAGAGTTATGGTGACTTTACTGAGTATGCTTTAAAATCTATGCAGTGATCATAGGTAAGAAATCACTATGATAAAGTATGAGCAATGAAAAATTGAAAGAAGACAAGTACCTGCTAGCAGAACGCTAGGCTTTTGAAAATTTTCCTATAGTCATTTAAGTCACGAAGTACTTTATGTCCCCCTTTGATGATGTTAGCATATTAAGGACCGTGCAATCATTCAACAAAAAAATCTGTTTAACATTGTCTAACTATTTTGATTTCAGAAAGCTACTTTTCCCCATCTAACACCTATTAATTTTCCAGAGATGCCAGTGATGGGCTTCTCATGCTTTACAAGACATTAAGTGGTAATAGGGATGCAAATAATGATGCTGCTTGGCAAACAATGATATAGATTAGATGAAAAAAGGAATGGTTGAGAGAGAATTTTATTTGTTTAGAACAAGAAAGACTTGATAATATTTTCAAAATGATAAAAAAAAAAAGACATACAAGACAGAGGAATTAATGGTATTAGGAAAAATGATGAGCCCTTTTGCTTAGCCCCACCATGAAATGCATAGTTCACCTGTGAGTTGGTTTTCTTTTCTGGGTGTTCTCTTCTCTATTGATAATCTCAAAAGAAGGCAAGAAAGCATCTACTAGGATTTTAAAATAACATTCACTTATATTACAACATTCCCTGAGCGTCTTTTATATGTCTGGTTTCCATACTAACAGGACACAAAAAAGGAAGAGACTCGTTTAGGATGCAATCAAAGACACATCCGAGTAGTAAAATTTGAATTTTCTAAAAATAATTGAGCAATTATCAGGATGAGAAAGAAGAAAAGTGACAGAAGAAAGCTTGAGAAAAGAGCATGGAAGAGCATAGTAGCAGACCAAAGAGAATTGAGCCTGGAATAGAAAGAAGATAGATAGGATATGAGGGTGAAATATGAGACTGGGCCACATATATAAGAACTTTGAATGACATGCATGGTGGATTTGGGAATTTATGAGGTATAAAATAAGGAGTGATATGCTATATTTGTCTTACAGAAAAATCACTTTGACAGCAGTGTGATAGACTGGAGGTGGAGAGATTTGCTACAGAGAGATCATTTTGGAATCTATTGCAATTATGGGACCACTGCAGGTTTCCATGGATACACCCAGGCAAAGGACATCATTTAGTAACAAAGCAAGGAAAATCACATGATCTGTATTGGTTTAAAGCAAATCTCCTTCAGGATTCTAGAGCACATTTCTAAAACACAAAGTCAGCACTTAAACCAACTATGGTTAGGTACATTCTCTGAGATCATGTAGATGACCTTTTCTACAAAAAGTAGATCACAAAATATAGGTCATTAGAAATATATCGCAGTAGTACTTTGTGAAATGGAGATGTAAAATGATACTCATATTAAATGACAGGGGTGTCATAACTGCCTGGAATGTCCAGCTATTTTGTAAAATTACTACATGTCTTAGTTACTTTTTTCTCACTGCTGAGACAAAATACTCCACACCTAATAGTTTAAGGAGGAAGGGTTTATTTCAGGTCACAGTTTGTAGAGGTTTCAGTGCATAGTCACCTGGCTCTAAGGAAGGGTGGCATGGTAGAGGGGCATCACAGAGGAGAAACATGGCAGAGCAGGTAAGAGGCAACAGCAGCAAGCAAGCAACAGCAAGCTTCCCTTTTCTTTTTTATTCCATCCAAACTAGTTTTGGATGGCTTATTTTTTAAACATTTTGGGTGGTGCCACTCACACTGGGTAGGGTTTTTCATTATTCACACTCAGAACTAAGATAAACCATTTGAGAACTAATCTAGTACAACATTCCCTTAATCCCAGTAATTCCTTAATCCACATTTATACAATGCAGACACTTCTGCAAAACCCTATTTATGACCACATGAGACTTTG
>RJWT010033442.1:0-13903 GCA_004365215.1 Cuniculus paca
GGATAGTAGAAAATAAGTTTCATTTTATGTTCTAAGGTGTTTGATATTTAGATAAGATGATAATGTTAAGCTTACTGCCTTTACTACACTGTCCTGTTACTAATCTTTTCTTCTGGATGTTCAACAACTGAGGTTTAGAGACCTAAAATTAGAGAGTTAGATGGGCTAAGAGGATAGCCAATATTTGGGCTCTTGCCCTCAAGGTTAATGAAGACCCAGGACATAAGAAAACCTCTGCTGCGATATCTGATACTCAGTGAGTCCCTGATCTTCTGATCAAGAAGACTGTGAGATCACAGAGGAAAATGATCACTGGTGTGTGGTGTGCCTAAGGAGAGTCACTAAGAGAAAAGGTCTTACAAGCTTTCACAGAAAGCAACCTGGTCAAGCAAGTATTATGTCATAAAAGAAACTTAAATCACTAATACCTTCTGAAAATTGCCAGCTACATGTAGCTAACTACTGTTATGCATTAATGGACTGCACAGGGTTTCAATTGCAGAAGGCAGGGACTTAAAATTCTGGGATTGCACTTATAATAAAAAGGCCTCCTACAGAGTTCTTCAAACACACCTTCCCCCAGCTTCAACTGATCACCTATCCTGTGCTACAATAAAACAAAAAAGAGAGATATGTGGAGAGCCATTCAGGCTGGAGATTGATCACATGGGTGGGGCTAAAGCAAGACCAGCCCTGAAAACACAGAGCCCAAAACATGCCATGTAAGCAAGTTGTTCCAGCTCTAAGAAGGCAAGGGGCCCAGGCCAGCCAGGCAAACAAGTTGCTAGGCAGCAGGGTTGAAATTGACATTCTTCTTTGGAGTGTATGGAGTATATAAATAAATGTGCTATAGTGGTTGAGCAGTTTCTTCTCTCCCATTGGGCTCCACCCGAATCCAGCTTTGTCTCTTTTTTATTTTCTTATCCTCTCACCATCCTTACCCCCTCCCCTCGGGAACATCTAGAGTGGCATCCAGTCGTAAAGGAAATGACTGCCTGGATTGAAAAGATGGCCAGTGTAGTATGCAAGGACAGCAATACAAAGGTCACCTCACAAAGGCCTCAAGCATTTTTGTACCAAATGATAGGTTGATTTAAGATCTGGAGACTATTGCTTGTGGCAGCAAGATTTATTAACTTAGCAAGTACCACAGCATATCAGGGGTCTAAAGTAGAGACTTCAGCCCTCCTACCCAACTCAGGAAGGGCAACCTCTTTTACTCCTGGGGTAGGAGGTAGAAGTTGGGTCAGAAAATGGAATGAGGAAAGGAATGAAGATGTTAGCTGACTTTAAATCTAGAACAGAACTTAGGCTGCTGGTTGGGATACGATGGAGTGGGGCTTTAAACTAACAGTATTCAAGCCATACAGTGTATAGCTGGCAGAGCAGAATTAAACAATTTGACTTGCCATCTTTGTAGCATTCAAATAGTCCATGTATGTGTAAGCCTATTTTTGAGCTCTCTATTATATAGGTCATGTTCTCTGTATCTGAGCCAGTATCAGACTTTCTTGATTAGTATAGGTTTATAAATAGTCTTAATTACTAGGACAAATTTTTCCCCTCCTACCTCAGGCTGCCACAGTGCTGGGATTATAGGCATGTACCACCACACCTGGCTGGTGTCATAGTTTGGCTTGACAGAGAGACTAGACATGTACTCTTGAAGTGTTTAAGTCAGTAGTTACACGGTCCTTTTCAAACTGTAATTGGTACAGTGGCTCATTTGTTATTGACACTGGCAATGAAAACCCCGAGATATGCTAGTGAATCTCCTGAATTCCAGACATATTTGCACTTATAGGAATTATGTCACAGAAACTCCATATCCTCATGGCAATCAGAGTCAATTTTTAACTTCATCTCAGTACTTCTTATTGTCTGCTTCTCCACTGATATGGGCAGCCCACCATGACTAGGTGGTAATCAGTTTAAATCCAGTGAGATGCAGCAGAGCCTAAAGATTTCACGGATGGGAAGCAAAAATGTTGCAGTCACATTAGTGGCATCATTGGTGAGAGGTACTAATCCTATTCTACCTCTTGGTTTATAGTCCCATGGTGTAGATAGTGGTTTAGCTCATATACTATGCCTTAGAGGACAGTATTCCAACCTTTCAGGGTGATAGCTGAAGCTAGTACCTCAGTGGAGGAGTATAATTAATAGAACCATGAGCTAGACTAGTTGCTTCTGTGGGTGATGGTGTACAAGGAAAAATTTGTGGATCTCTTGGTTATGTTGTCTAATGCTCCATTTAATTATTTCCCACTAATGAACTTTCCAGTCTAAAGCAATACTCTATAGGATACTGTTTTGATAGATTAGACATTATATATGATTTTGGTAATATTACTTTCAGGGGAATTATGATGAGAGGAAGAAAACCACTTTCTAGGCTAGATATTATGCAGTAAGGATGAATGCATTATTCAAAATGGGAAGGGTCTGACATAACCAAGCTGCCATTAAGTGGCAGGCTTGTTTCTTCAAGACTCAAATTTCCTCTGTTGGAATTCAGAAGTGGTAGTAGTTAGATCATCATGGTGAGAGGGAGGTTATATGATACCCTTTAACTTTCTTATTATTGCTTGCCAAAACCTCCATCTCCACCCCTAACTGTGCTCAGGAACTTATTTATTAATTTGCTCAGTTCTTGGATGGCTAGAGAGAGAGGCTTACTGATATTGACAGGATACATCATCTGCTCCACCTGGTTGCTGAAGACCTCTCCTCTGATAAAGCTCTCTGGGGGCATTGAAGAGTGATTAAAACTTTTTTCCTGCTTTGTAGTCCTTTCAAATACATCTTCCATAGTTTCATTGCCTCTAATACAATAATTATGTTTCTTTCAGGTGCTGAACCAATGAGCCCACCCATTTGCCACTGTTTAGTTATCTATGTGTAGCCACATGTCAGGATACTTGTCTTTCAAATAATTGTGGATGATCAAGTGTACTGCCTACAGCTCTGCTTGTGCAGATTTCCTTTTACCACTGTTCTTTAGGGTTACCATTCATTGTGATTGTAACTTGGCCATTAAATATTTGTGGCTTGTGCCAGGACATGTATTAACCATCTCTGAACTTTGGTCAAGATTTTTTTCTCTCAGTTGGTCATAAGAAGTCTTCATGAGAAATTACAGATACAAATGGGAAGAGACTTGGGAGTCTGGTTCATCTCTTCATGGAATTCCTTCTAAGTATATTTAGAGCCAATCCTGAATTTACTATTTTTATTATACAAAGGATTTATCATATACTTATCTAACTTTATGATTAGATGGATCTGATGATATAAAGGCCATGGTGGGCAATTTTGATGGCATAATCATTTGGTTTTTCATACTCAGCCACTCAGTCTCTGCTGGGATTCATGAGTATGATAAAATTTACTTATAAATACAGAGAAGTTATATGCTGTGGAAGAAATGGATCTACACCACAAGATTTTCACTTTAACTTTCTTATTGTGGCTTGCCAGAAACCTCACATAAACCCTTATTCCTCATAGGCATTTCTAGTAACATGAGATTGGCCAGATGATATCAGATTAGCCTGTATCATAGTCTGGATCTGCAGTGTATCCTTCTTTTACTCTAGGGTCTGGTTAAACCTGATGGCATTTTGAGTTCCAAACATGGTACATCCTGCCTCAAAATCCAAATAAGCCCAGGTGACTATGCCCCTTTTTAGTGGCAAGAGATGAAGAGGACATTGTGTTTTATCACATAGGACATTTCCTGGCATTCCCGAGGCCCTTAGAATCATCACTTATGTGGTAGGCCCCTGAATAATCATCCATCTGAAGCCCTTTCCACTTACTAAGTCCAGTTTACTGAAATTATCATTATATTCTAAAAAATGTTCAATGTTGTGATCATTAAATATACTAGGAAAGAAAACAATGAAGTTAACTTTGGAGCAATGCAGTGAATGTATTCCACTATCCCGTTACCAGAAAATTAACTGCTTTTGATTTTATTCCTTGATAACCACCTATCAACTCCCAAATTTATATTGATCTACTTTAGTAAAGATGGAACATCTGATTTTATGTAGCCCTTGGTTCAGACCTCAGTACTACAAAAGATAAGAAAGAGCCATCTGGCATACAGATGCAACTGGATCTATCACATAGTTGAAGTACATAATACGCACTCAGGAGGCTAGACGGGATGATCATTTCGAGTTCGAGACCAGCCTGTGCTACAAAGTGAGCTCAAGGCCATCCTGAATGGCATAGTGAGACCCTGTCTCAGAAAGACAAGGGCCGGCGATTTAGCTCAGTGGTCTAAGCACCTGCCTGGCAAGCGTGAGGTTGTGAGTTTGATCCTTGGTGCTGCAAAAAAAAAAAAAAGTACATTGTGCATATAGTTTTTAAAAAGTAAGTTAAATGAGGATATGCTGGGGGATGATCACCTGTGCATACTTTAAAATTTTAGGAATGCTAATCTCTTAAATCCTTCTTAAGATGCAGTATTACTTGTGATTTCCTGACTTGGATAACTTTCTTTCACTGTGACAAAATATCTGGGAAAAACAACTTAAAGGAGGAAAATTTCACAGGTTTCCTTCTTAACCTTATACCTAACCAATGCTAGAGATGCCTTAGAAGTTGTAAATTTTTTAATTTCAGGAGTATCATGTGTGTCCTCTAGGTTAAATTTCTTACATGGGAACCCTGAATGTAGTTGGGATCTAAAATGTCCCCTAAAAGGCTTGTTCTTTTGAAGGCTTCGTTGCCAGCTGATGGGTTTTTGGAAGTGACTGGATCATGAAGGCTCTAGTTTCAAGCAAATTAACCCATACATAAGTTGGTCTGATGACCAGCTGATTGCATTTTAGGACTGAAAAGAAGCAGAACATCTTGGCTTGTGGTTTTACAGGTATCAGTTCATGGCTACCTGGTTCCATTGTTGTAGGCCTGAGATGAGGCAGAACATGGTAGAAGTATGTGGTAGAGCATAATTATTCTCCTCATAGCAACTTAGAAGCAAATAGGAAAGAATCCAAAAGGAAGAGGTTGGGGACAAAATATACTCTTAAAAGCCATTCTATAGTCCCTATGTTCAGTTAGCCCCTATGTCCTAATAAGCCCATTCAGCTAATGAACTTATTGATGGATTAATTTTCAATAATTCTTGAATTTTATTTTATTTTTTTTGAGGCAGAGTCTCACTATGTGGTTCAGGCTGATCTTGAACCCACTATGGAGCCCAGTCTGGCCTTGAATTCACAGTGATCCTCCTGTCTCAGCATCACAAATACTGGTATTACAGGCATGTGCCACCACAGCTGGCTCTGATTCTTGAATTTTCAAACACTTCCAGAATAGGTTTACATAACCTCCCATCCTTTTAGTCCCAATCATTTATATAGTGACAAGTCTAAAAGCACAAAAATGAGTAATCTCTTTCTGGGGATACCTACATTTTATTTATATATTCTCAGTGCTGGGGGTCAAACCCAGAACCTCCTGCTTTGCTCCATTCTGTCCCTCCCTTTATTGGATGATGCCACCCACATTCAATGTGGGTCTCACCAATAGTTTGCTGTCCTACATGCTAATCATCTCTGAAAACACCCTCAAAGACAGACCTATAGTATGCTTTAATAATTCTGCATTTATCAATTCAATCAACTTGACAATCAAGATTAACTCATTACAGTTTTTGTAAAGCTATTACAGTGAATGATTTCATTTTTTACCCTGTTTTATCAAGTCAGGTCACAAAACTAGAGCCCATTGTTTGGAAGGGAAGCTACTTGCTTTAAGGAAGGGCAGTCCTACTGCCGCTATAGATTCTAAATATTCCTTTTATAATTCTCCTTTTTCCTTTCTTTCTATTGGTTTTTTGACATAGGATCTCACTATGCAGTTCAGGCTGGACTTGGACTCACTATGTAGCTGAGGGCAGCCCAAATTTGTGGCAATTCTGCTTTCCTTAGGTATCAACTCTGCTTGTTCTGCTTACCACGTTAGCCTTTGGCTGGCATCTGGAAACAGGATTTTCAGAGTGTTCCAACCATCCCTTACTGCTGGCTTTTTGGAACCTTAAACTCACAAATTGTAATTGTTTGGATCTCACTGTAAAATAAGATCTGGTACTATCTCCCGTGCACTGTCTCAATCTCCCAATGAGCCATACTAAACTGAAAGCAGTCATGGGCTCGATAAATGGAACATAGATTTTGTGAGAATTGAAGTTTGGGGATACACCTTTGTGAGGGTGTAAGCAGTGACAACATCATGGATTCTGACTGGACCAAGTATAAGAAATTTCTTATAGAAGCCATATGAAAAGGTTTATTTTCTGACAGAACCATGAAATTAAGGGGCTAATTAGTTCTACATTTCTGACATTAAACAAATATAGAGACTGCTTGCATTCCTAACTTATAAATACTGTGTGCTAGCAGCTTTCTATCTCTGTGACAAAACACCTGAAATGAGTGTGAAGGAAATACTTGTTTTGTATCATTGTTCAGAGGTTTCAGGCTTGACCCTGTTGATTTGGGCCTGTGGTAAGGCAGTACATCATGGAAAGAGAATGTGGTTGCCGATCTTGCAATTTCTTCAGTTTGTGGGTATGTCCCCCAGAACAGAGAGTGTTATTTTTTACTGACTGTAACTTGGAACAATGATATAGGACTGGACAGATATTAAGGAGAACAAGTCTCATTTTGGGAAGCACTTTCTTCATGAAGTTGTTGTGTGACTTCCATAAAAGGGAAATTAGTCACCTTTCCATTGCTATAAATTAAATTCCTAATTAACTTATAAATAGAAAATTTTTATTGTGGCTAACGGTTCCAAAGATTTCAGTCCATGACTGAATAGTCCCATAACTTTTGGTCACTAGTGAGGCATTACATCCTGGCAGATATATGCTATGGAGAAAAAGCACTCATCACATCATCCAGAAGGGGAGGAGACCGAAATTCCATAAAGGGTCCCACCATTCCCTTCAAGAGCATGCTCTCAGTGTCCTACCGACCTCATACCAGAACCCTCTCATAAAGGTTCTACCAACCCCCAAAAGCACCATCTTAAAAAACAAAGCTCAAACACATGGAACTTTGCAGACATTTATTAAAAATATAGTGAAGGGACACCACTTTCCCTTGGAAAATATAAAGAGTTTGCTTATTTTCACCTGGAAGATCCAGGATATTCAGGACCTTAAAAGTCTCATATTTATTCTCAAATAGGCCCCCTATAAATGCTGAGTATTGGTATTTGCCATTCTCTGCATTTTCTATTAGATCTTCCTGGAACCTACTTTTCAACAATGTCTTCTAAAGTCCACGAAGTCTCAGAAATGTCTAGAAAGATTAATATATGATGACTAGTTTAGGTCGAACTCAGAATTTTAAAATAGATTTTTTTATTCAAAAGTCAACTAATGCAACTTCACAACATTATCAGAATAAAGAAAAATCTTAAAATTACCTTAATAGATGCAGAAAAAATTTGATAAAAAATCACCATCTGTTCATGATTTAAAAAACTTACTTACAATTAGAAGAAACTTCTTTAATATTCTAAATGGTAACTATAAAAATCTATATTATTGAATTGGGGATTTAGCTCAGAGGCATAAGTGCCTGCCTGGCAAGCGTGAGGTCGTGAGTTCAATCCCTGGTACAAAAAAAAAATCTAGAATGTCATACTAATGGTAAAATGTTGAGAACTTTTTCTTTTCTTGTTATGAACTTGGCAAGGATATTCACCATCAACATTTCTTTCTTTTTTCTTTTTTAGTTTTTTTGAAACAGGATTTCACTATACAGTTCAGGCTGGCCTTGAACTCACTTTGTAGCTCACTTTGAAACTCATGTCAATCTTCCTGCCTCAACCTCCTGAGTGCTGGAATTACAGGCACACACCACCACGCCTCATTGTTTATCCATCTTTGCATTGGGGATCCTATTTAGTGCAGTAGGACAGAAAACTATAAACAATTTTTGGGAAAAATTAAATATCTCAATAAATGACATTTCTGGATTGGAAGATTGAATAATATATGTGGTAGAGGAAAGCATCTCACCTCATGGAAGCCTGAAAAACAAAAGATGGAGCGAGAGGCAGGAGGAAGAGGCTGGGACAATATGTAAACCCCTTGGCTATGCCTGCATGACTCCCTTTCTTCAACTAGCTTCTACCTCCTAATTTTTCTCACCTCCCGATAATGCCACCAGTTTATAAATTTATCAATGAATTAATCCACATATGAAATTAGTGCCCTCATAATTCAGTCACTTCCAAACATTTTGCCTCTGAACACATGAACTTTTGATGGGACATCTTAGATCCAAACCATAGCATTCTGCTCCTGGACCCCAAAGGGTCATGTTAATCTAATTATGCAGCATTCATTTAGTCTATCTCCAAGATTACCCAGCAGTTCCAGTATTGCTCAAAAGACTAAGTCTAAAATATCTTCTGTGAATGAAAGCAAACTCTTAGCTCTGACCACTTGTTAAAAAAACAAGTTACATGCTTCCATCATAAATGGTAGAATAGGCATAGAATAAATATTCTCATTCCAAAAAGGAGAAATAGGCAAATAGAAAGAATGGACCAAAGCAAGAGCACAATTCATCAAGGCAAACATTAAATCCTATAGCTCCCTGTCCAACACGTACGGTATGTGGTGGCCTAATGTGAGTTCCAAAGAGCTTTGGTATCTGCTCTCCTATGACCTTACTGGGTGCTGCAAATGTGGCCTCTCTCATACATGGTCTTTGTTTACTGCCTGGGTCTTCCCTTGGAAGGTATCCCACATCTCTGGCATCTCCAAATGTTTGGTGTCTCCACTGGAGCTTCAGTTTTCTTCCACAGTTTTAGGTATTATCCTTTCAGAGGCTGCCTGTAGGGATTCAGACCTTGTCATATATTACCTGGCTTCTAGACCTTCCTTTGAAATATCAGTGGAAGATTCTATGACCTTATAATGGAAGCTTTCCATTCAGCATGCTTCCAAAACCAGCATCACATGGATGATGCCAAGGTCTGCTATCAGTTTAAGTAGTAGCCAGCTCACTTGGACCATATTGCAGTAGAACCTGACTTCCTATACAGCTGAGTATTGTAAAGCAAATCCTAGGGGAACCAAGTACCTAGGTGGTCCTGCTCAAGGAAGTCCTTAGGCATAAAGACTCAGGAAAATAAAAGCACTGACTCATTGGTGAACTTGGTTTGATTATATTCTTCTCTAAGCATAAGGGGTAAAGCAGGGCTGAAAAGGGTAAGTAATTTGTTCTTGAATTAAATTATGGAAGCTAGAATATACCTTGAACATTAGCATATTAAATGTACATGTAAAGGCTATAAATTCTTATCCATCTAAATAATTTGGGGCAAAATTTTACATCCTACGGCTATGACATTTGGATTCTATAATTTATATAGATGTATAATCAATGAAAGGAAATTTAATGTAACTTTAATTTGACCTCAAAGTCTCATATATTGCATATTTGTAAAAGATAAACCCCAAGCACAGTTAAATGTTTAATTTTAATAATCTTTTGTAATGACTGATACATTGTACCAACTTGAGAAGTCTAGAAATTTAAGTAACTCAGCAGCTTTACATCCTGGGGTATAGATGACATGCACTTAATGCACTGGGGTATAGAGGATATTGTTCATTGTGCCAACTAGAGAAGTTTAAAAGTTTAATGAAGTGATTCAGCAGGGGACCAGTGTCCTCACTTTGTAAACATCCTCAACCTGTGCAAGTGGAGGGCACAGAGATGGTGTGGATGTAAGGGACCCTCCCTACCCTGACACCCAGGGCGGGTAGCCTGCATGCAATGAAAGGGAAATGAGGAAGAACTGATTGCTGGTTCTTTAGAGGAGCTCTAGTCTTCACCTTCAGCTTGGACATCGTCTCCTCTTCTGGTACAGACTGTTTGGCTTCTGTCTGGGGCTCTTCAGCCTTCTAGTGTAGACTCTTCAGTCTTCTGGCATAGATTCTTCAGCATTCTGTTGCACACCATCAGCCTCCTGACATGGACTTGCATGGAACAATGCAGTGAGCTCCAGACCTTGGGCTTGACTCTTTAGCTTCCTGCATGCAGAATCCCCCTGAACACTTCCTCATCCTACCCTGTGGCTGATCATTGTAAGCCAGTCTTGTCATTTCTTATACATTTGTATATTTTGTGTTACATCTGTGTCTCTAGTAAACCCTGACTGATACACCTTTGTATTAGTAAAGTAACTTATTTTAAAACTTGTGTTGGAAGAGCGAGTGTCAAGGAAAACAGATCAGACATGAGAAAAAATGTCACTGAGGAGATTTAGGAGGCAGTTTATTACACCAGTGGGCTTCTGACCGGGATCTCTCTCAAAGGGCCAGAATTCCCTTCAGGAATTTTAAAGGGAAAGTAAGTGGGGACGTACAAAGTCAAATTTAGCGCATAAGGTTGGAGGGTTGGGTGACATCATAGGTTGTTAGGGGAGCCTGAACATCTTAAATTACATTGTAAGGCTATCAGTTACACAAAGGTAGTGAAGAACACCTCATGTTACAATGCAAGGCCATCATCTATGTTGCATCTGGCTGCAGCTCTAGATGTTCCTGGAGGGAAGGACTGCAAGAGGATGGAAAAAATAAAGAAAAGAAACCAAAGCTGAGGTCAGGTGGAGCTCTCTCTCCTGATGGGAGGAAGGGAATGGCTCAACCACTGCAGTGCATTTATTTATACACTCAGGAGGTTGATGCCAATTTCAACTGCTCTGTTTTGCAACTTCATATGTCACCTGAGCACCTCATGCTCTCAGAGCAGGAACAGCTTGTTTACTTGGAGCTGGAACAACTTGTTTACTTGGCTCACTTTGGGCTTCTGTCCTCAGGGCTGACCTTGCTTTAACCCCACTTGTGCAATGGATCTCCAGCTTCAGCCACTCCCCATACAGCTACACAGAAGGGTAAAAACAGGGTTACACAACAAAGGAATGTTCTCTTATCAGACTTGCCTGGCCATGTCTGCTGGGTTTGGCAGGCATTCTTGATGGACTTTCTTAGCAGGCCTTTTAAATTTTAAATTCCCTTTCATTTTCCCCTCTTTTAGTTAATCAGAAGAATAATTTTCAGAGATGTTGGCATTTGAGGCTGTATAAGAGGTACCAGACCTGAAGGTCATTTGGAGACTAATATTGTCTATTCATTTTATAATAAAGGAGGTGAGCCAATTTAATAAACAAAGTCCTACCAAGATTATGAGAAGGAGACCTGTTAGTGGTCCTAATAGAGCTCTCAGCCATAGGAGCACAGTTATAGAATACCACAGGACACAGTTATAGAATGGCAAACTTAAAGATATTTTATAGCAAGTTAAAAATCAATTAATGGCTTCCGACTATGCTCCTTCAGCTTGTCACACAGATAATCTGCTAAATTCAATAAGTCTTAACTGCCTGCATCTAGCTGCTTCTCTGATAATGCACTGGGTCAACTTGACTATGTTCAGCTTGTGTTTTTCTTTGATTAGAACAATACATATTGTTTTCAATTTGCTTCAAGGACTTTATGTTTGGGAAAGACTGACCCAGTCAAGGATACTTTTTTACTTGCTCCACTCAAGTCCTGTTCCCTCAACCAGGATGTTCCTATACTATGGTAAACAATTCCTTTTAAGTAAATCTATTTAGAACCAGCTTGCCTGATAATATGTGACTTAATTCATGTAAACAATCATGCAATAACCTGCCATCGACCTTGTACTTCCTGCTTGCAAACTATTTAAACTACACTCTAAGCCAAATCAAGGCTGGTGATTTGGACTCTGATATGGTCTCCCAGCCCGTCAGTGTTTCAGTGAACATTGCCTTCTAACTCCTCAGTGCAAAGAGTCTTCCATTAGGTTTGATACTGGTTTTTCTGCAACAATGACTCCTAGTTTCCCGGGGGGCTCCACAATCAGAAACCTGTCTGCCTGTCTCAGGCCTGCTGGTTTGTTTATTCTTGCAACTATCAGGCAGTTTCTCTAAAATACCAGACTTATTAGCAAAGTAGCAGCATTCTTCCTCCAAGTACAAACAAGTGCCTCTCCACTGAGCAGTGAGGAGGTCTAAAGTTCTACAGTTTTGAAGGGCCACTGCAGCCAAGGAGTCAGTTTGATCTTGGAGTATGTAGAGTATTCCTTGTACTACTGTAAAATCTTCTTCCATTTGGGTTCCCAATTGTAAATGCTGTTGTTGGCCCATGCCTCAAGCAGTTGCACTGAGGGTTAGGCTCCCTGCTATTACTATTCTGGTCAAAATTGGCATTACCACAGGATCATGTTTTTGGTGAGGCTGGTGAATATATGTGGGGCTTTGTTGACCTGGGTAGAAAGAGAGGTCAAGCATGAGGTAGGCAAGTGCACAGAGACTTATTTTTGTGCTTGAAAACACCTGATGGATCCCATAGAGCAAATAAATAAGATCCCATGAGTGGCCATCAGGGAACCTGCGGTAGCAATCAAAACATCTATATAGTCAGCTGGGATATTTGGTTTTACAAAGGAACCCAGAGGCATGTGACATTTTCCTATACCTTCATTGGGCAGCACTAGAACAAGGGATCAAGTATAGTGGTAGAGTTGAGGTTGGTACCATTTAAGGTCAGGCCTAAGGCACAGTAAGAGAGTGCTGCAAGGGGCACAGAGCCAACAATTATTTCTCAGTTTTGGATCTACAGTCTGGAGGACCTGATGGGTACTAGGTGCAACAGGTTAGGTGTTGGGGACCCTGTGTAATTTTTATCATGTTCAGGGGCCAGTGGGAACAATGATGGATTCAGGGTTGGCATCCTGATGTGGGATGGGGGAGTCCAGACTTTTATGATTATTAGGACAGTAAATGATTCCAATCCCCTCTCATCCAGATACTCATCCAGTGACCAGATGCCCATTCCAGATGGATGGGGTCATCAATGCTGTATTTTATGGAATTATGGGCTCCCTGTAGGCAGTTTGGATCAGATGGGAGCTGAGTTAGAAGGCAATCTGGAGACACCATAGTGTATGGTGCAGTCCCACTTGGGGCAGAATGTGACACCTATTTTGCTTGTGCGTTTGCAGTAGCTCTTCTCTTGGCACCATTCAGGGCAAATATATTTGCCCTTGGTGAGGTATTCTTATTTCCATTATAAACTACTGCACCCCATAAAATAAGATTCCCAGCCTGGGCTGTTAGTTTGAATAGGGCATGCATCAAAACAAAGATGCACTTTAGGCTGAGAGGAGTCCCACCTGGTTTGGTTGAGAATCGCTACAGGGTTAGTGCCATAAAGTTGAGTTTGAAACTCCCAGTGTCCTAAGTTTGCTTGACAAACATGGGAACCAAGCAGCTCGAGCAGGAATAGGCACAGGATAGAAGTGGTAGTCATTTTAATTTTAGGAAAGGCAGTTCAGAGTACTCAGTCCAATTACAACAAGATAGAAAAGAATGAAAGTGACCTCATGGGGAACTTCCCAGTCTTCTGGGGACAAAGTTCAGAATCCTAGAGTGAATACTGAGAGTATCAGGAGACAGGGGCCTAGAAGCCAGACAGGATAACAATACATGAGTTAATCAGGGCAGATGCTTCAATGTACTATATCCATCCAACTTCAACCGTGCATTGACCCATCAGCTTCTGGAGTGATGAGGACAGGGCTTTGAGTGCATGGTCTCTTGGAAGTTGTTTTCAGGGGAGCAGACTCATCTAGGTAGGCTTTCCAGCAGTCATACAGGTGAGATCTCTTGACTTTCAAATGATGGATCCTTGGCTGGATCTTGGATACCCTTATTGCTGTGGGAGTGGTTAAAACAATTACATATGGGTCCCTCCAGATAGGTTGAAGTGGCTCTTTTTTCCAATCTTTAATCCAAACCATATTACCAGGGTTATAAGCATGGGCAGGTA
>RJWT010033443.1:0-13903 GCA_004365215.1 Cuniculus paca
GCATTAACTATTGTCATTCTATTCTGTTTTGAAATTTTAGGTTTTCTTCATGAAATAAAAAATTAAATATATATATATATATATATATAAATTCAAAGCAGACTTCAAACACTTCAGATGAAAAAAGAGCTACTTTGAAGATAACAAGAGACATTATGATAGCCATTGTTGATTTCCTATTCTCTTGTTTTGAAGTCCTGTATTGTGTTCACTGTTTTGTTTTGATTGACTCTATTCTGTTTTATTTTGTTTGGTTTTATTCCCTAAAAAAAAAGAGAGCACAATATCTTACCTATAATTTTAAAATATTGATTGTATGCTGTAATTATATTTTAGAACTATTAAATCAAATAAATATATTTTTAAATAAGTAATATTTTAGTTTTATATTTTTTCATATTTAAAAATTTAAATTATGTGTGTGGTTTATATTGTAATTCTATTAAACAGTATTGATCTAGAAATTAACCTGGCTTACCAACACCCAGCACATGTGAGTTCTTGAAGTAATATCATATGAAGGGAAAGTTTCTATTTAGATGGGAGATGAGACTCAATCCTGAACTATTTCCCAGCTCAACAACTGGGGAAATTTCTCACCTTCCTTTTCTTCATCTGAGAAACAGAATGTTTTAAATGGAATAAACTTAAGATTAGGATCATGCATACTTTCATGTTGTGTAATAGGTACTCATTAAGTATCAATGATCTCCTTCATTCTTCAACTTAGATTTAAAAAAAAAAGCCTATATCTTTGCTTTATAAAATAGAACAAGTATGCAAAAATTTTGCATAATTTCCTCAACTGAGGATAACTCTATTGTTTGTTTAGATAGATGATCTAATCTTTTTCATAGCTGCAGTACTTTCAAAACAAAGGAAAAAAGAGAATTCATGTTATACAAACTATTTTGTGGCCTGCTTTTTACTTATGTAGCAATATACTGCAACTATCTGTGCCGTTAACATTATTTTAACATTATTAACATTATTTTAACATTATTTCGTACTAGACGTGTAAGTCTAGTGTTACATTGTGCCGCTGTATCACACTTGATGAAACTATTTCATTTGTTGGCTATTTTATTAGTTCTGAACATTTTGCTATCATTAAGGAAAAAACTAGCATTGAACACTTTGAAGTCAAATATTTATTTCACTTCTATGATTATTCTTTAAAAATCAATCCAATGAGACAAATACTATTCACATTTATAAAGATTTTTGATGGCATAGTGTCAGGCTGCCTTCTTAAAAAATTTATATGCCAATCCATAAAAAAAGACCATTTTTCCTATATTATTTTAAATCCCAGATAAATAAATTTTTCCTATGTATTATTACTCTGATGAGTAAAAATTCAAACTATTGTTTTAATTTCCATTGCTTTTATGAATAGAGAGGTTCATAAGTTTCAGTCATTTGTATTTAGAATTACCACCAAGAGTTCTGTTTTCATTGTGACATCTCTAATCAGCATCACATACTCAGCAATCTGTGCTTATTTTTCCACCTGTACCCTAAACCCCAACCCTAGAACATCACTCAGCAATTCCCTCTCTTTCTCTTGCATCACCAAAATTTATCTCCTACTGAATTATTTTCATAAGCATCACACACAATACTGTTTCTCCCATTTTAAACAATAACATAAGTTTGGTCCTGCTTCCTTATTCTCTCCTGCAGAAAGACTTCTCAAAAAAGTAGTCCATTTGGGCTGAGGATTTAGCTCAGTGGCATAAGTGCCTGCCTGGCAAGCACAATAAAAAAAAAAAAAAGAGTAGTTCATATATATTGTCTTCAATTCCTTTTCTCCTATTCCCTCAGATTCACACCAGACACTTAGTTTTATTTCTTCGATGAATATGGCCTTCGACAACCTTTGTTTTGTTTGTTTGTTCGTTTATTTGTTTGTTTGTTGAGACAGTGTCTCGCTAAGTAGTTCAGTATGGCCTTGAACTCACTACATAGCCCAGGCTGGTCTCAAACTCACGGTAATTCTGATTCAGCCTCCATAACTGTTTAGACCAAACTGGCAATCATCAATCCCTTTCATTCGATTTAAACCCAACATCTACTCAGTGGGTCACCCCATCCTCTGCTGGTACTGCTGACCACTCCCTCTTCACTTGCCCTAAAGGGCGCCTCTCCTGGCTGTCCTCTGATCTCATAGACCTTGTGTCAGTCAATGCCCTTTGTTGGTTCTCCCTCTTCTGCCTGACATTGTAATGTTGGCAGATACAAGAGGTTAGTCTTTGACTTCTTTTCTCCCTTAATCCACTACTTCAGTGATCACATTCAGTCTCATTCTGTTGACTCACAAATATGTAATTCCAGCCCAGATCTCATTTCTGAACTCCAAACCCACAGAACCTACTACCTCTACAAAATCTCAACCTAATAGCATAGCAAACTCGACCTGTCCAAACCTGAATGTCTGCCAAAGCCTGCTTCACCAAGGTCTTGCCCACCTCAGTGGAAGGTAATTCCAACCTCCTAGTTGCTCAGTCCAAATAGGCAACCATTTCTCATTGTTCTTGAGCTCTCTTATTCTCAGGTGCCACATGAAATTTGTCAGCAGACACTGTTGACGCTACCTTTACGATACATTAGTGGCTATTTCTCAGTTCCTTTAATCCCTGATTCAGGCTACCATTGTCTCACCTGTGTTACTAATAACCTCCTAAAAGGCAAGTCTTTTCTTGTGCTTTCCCACTTCTGCACCCTGATTTACCTTAAACACAGCAATTGCCAAACTGATCTTGCTATAACATAAGTCAGGTCTTGTCACTGCTCATTCCAACTGTGGATGGCTGAATTATTTTTATAAGCATCACATACAATACTGTTTCTCCCATTTTAAACAACATAAGTTTGGTCCTGCTTCCCTATCCTCTTCTACAGAAAGACTTCTCAAAAAAGTAGGCTCTAAATATCCTGCTTCTGAGGTGGAGGGTAACTCAATGATAGGGAACGCTTGCCTAGCATAGAGAAGACCAGGGTCCAATTTCCAGCATCTCCACAATAAACCAATAACTATCCCACCCCTCATGCTTACGTCCTTGGCCTTACCTTCTAGTACGTTCCTGAACTGTCACTCAGTTTCTGCCACACTGGCCCCTTGGCAGGCACACTCTCACCTAAGTAAACACTGGGCAGAGGGATTTTACCCCACACATCTGCATGACTAGCCCTCTCAACCCACTTCATGACTTCACTTCAGTGTCACTGCCTCTTAGCAGGCCTGTCCCCAAACCTTTATTTCAAAATTGCAATCTGTTCCCCTCAACAGTCCCAGCACTTCTATCTTTCTTAATCTCTAAACTATGTTTTTTTATAGTACTTATCACCTTCTAACATACTCCTATGCATAACTTATTTATGTTTATGCTTTTGTGTCTCCCACATGCCTTATAGGACAGAGATTCTTGTCTTATTTTATGTCAGTGGGTACTTAGGATTTGCTTAAAATGTAAACAAATTACCTCTTCATCTCCTTCACTCCTTTTCCTTTTTGGCTGCTTCATTATTCAATTAATTAGCAAAGTGTCTTTATATCTTAGGAATTTTGATATTTTATGTCTGGCATATTGCCAATGCTTTTCTCTTGTTTAATTGTACACTTGTCAATTTTTTTTTTTTTTTTGCAGCGCTGGGGATTGAACTCATGATATCGCGCTTGCCGGGCAGGTGCTTAGGCCACTGAGCTAAATCCCCAGCCCTTGTCTTTATGAGACAGGGTCTCACTATGCCGTTCAGGCTGGCCTTGAGCTCACTTTGTAGCCCAGGCTGGTCTTGAACTCACAATGATCCTCCTGTCTCAACCTCCCGAGTGCTGGGATTACAGGCATGCGCCACCATGCCTGGCCCTTGTCGATTTTTTTTTTTACTTTGAAAATACTTTGTTTTAGAGGAATAAATATATTCATATGGTTCAAAATTCACAAAGAACAATGAACGGGAGATACAACAATTCTCCCTCACACCTTATCCCTCAAGCATCTAATCTCCCCAGAGACAATGAATGTCACCAATTTTCATATATTGTTTCAGACATACAGATGCAAATATTTGTATGTGAGAATGTGTTTATGTTTACTTTTCCCTATTTTATACACTATGTACTGTATATTGCTTTGTTGCTTAATTCTACCTCATACAAACCCTCACATATTATTCCAGATCAATGAATTAAGTTTTCATACTTTTTTATCTGTAGACTAATATATCATATAGATGTACAATGATCCATAAAATTAATCCTTATTAAGGTGTTTGTTCAATCTTTTGTTACTGTAATAAATGATACTAAAATCAGTGTATACATATTTGTACGATATACAGTGGTACCTCACTTTACAAACTTAATTCTTTGATATGACCATTTTCCTCTTTGATTCTAGTAATTGGGCATTGTGAGAATTCTCACAGATTAGGAATTGTGAGAATTCCCACATATTTGCATATATATGTACCTATGACAGTGAGTATGTGTATATTTTCCAAGCGATGTTAGTTCACATTACCATCTTATGCTACAGTGACTTGGATTTTTAGTTCTTTGCAGCTAAACACATCCCTAATTTGACACAATTACTACGTAGAATCCACAATTTACATAGGATCACAATACTCTACCTCTAGTAATTCTCCATTTTCAAACTTTATTTGTTATTAAATAATTTGTTTATATAGGGCAGTTTGGATATTGCATTTCCAATCACAAATATTGCATACCCTTTGTCTTAGTAGTTTTCGCATATCAAGAATAAGTTCCTAGCAAACTAGAACTTAGGAGATGAATACTATAATTGAACATGTAATTTATTTTGCCAGTGAGAATAGTATATTTGTATTCTTTCCAGTCACAGACTACCAATGATTGCCAACCACCTCTATCTTTAGTCAAAATATTCCTTTTATTCTCTTTCACCTCGAGGAAACTTCCTGCAAATTCATTCAGTTCTTATCAGTGCTTCATTGTTCACTGTCAGCATATTCATATTTTCTAAAGTCTACATGTAATTTTTATTTACTTGGGGTACATGTGTATATGTTTCTCCCCCCAAACATGCCAAGCCTTCTCAGAGGCAAGGTCATTTTCTATTTTTTATTAGTACATGTTTGCAGTACATAATGGTTACTTTCATCATGGGGAGTTGGTACATGTAGACTAAACCGTCTGCTGAGCCTCCTATCACAGGGTTTTGTAGATCCCACTGTCTATTAAGGACTTTTTAATAAATATTGATCAAGTAAGACTATCAATTATGTAATATGTATTCTGAATAATTATTTAGCAAGAAGACTATTACACTAGAATTTGTGAACCTTATATTTCTCCAAAGTAGATTTCTACTGCCCAGTAATGTGCCTTGTCACTCTTCCCTTTATTGTTTTCACCCTCAGTTCAACTCACTTAAAGCATACTGTGTATAGAAAGTGTTAGGTGTTAAGGACACAGACATAGCTAACAAATTACTTTGTCCTCAAGAGGTTTGCAGTCTAATCATTCCATCTTCTTTCTTAGAATGCTCTTCCTACCCATTTTCTGCCTGTGCTAACCTATCCATTGTCAATGCCCATAGTAAACTTTACTTCCTCCATCAAGTCTTTCTAGTTTATTCTCAATCGTTCTTCCCATATCAGAAATATCAGCACATCATGTATGTTCATCTAATTCGCTTTAGCAATTTCGATGTAGCTGTAACCCCAACTTTTTTCGAGCAGCACAGGGTCGTATGAAGGAAGAATGAAAATTGAGTTCAGCATAAAGAAAGGGGACTGTGCAGGACAGCTCTCACTGGGAGGAAACCACCTCAAGCTACTAAGGCAAACTCCGCCATATTTAAGAGATGCTAACCTAGAGATACCACAAATTCAGTCACTTTCTCAAGAGGACAAAGGGTCACTGGGGCAGGAAGATTTTGGTCCAGCCAACTTTCTTTGAAAGAACAGAGTTTACCTCCTTCACAGCCACAGCTAATCAGTCTGATGAAGATAACTCTTCCCCTACCAAATAAAAACCCATGCCTGATGAGTTCTAAAATCTCTTTAACAAGATTGGGATGGGAGCAGAGAGACAATACTCATTTTAAAATCTGAGATTTAACTGCATGGTTGAGCTAATACTTCAACTGTGACTGAGATCCAGTTAAAGAGTAATCTGTCAACAAGTGTACATGATATATTGTTAACTTATTTCTTAGCTTTATCACAAGGTAAGAAGAAAGAAGAAAGTAAGGGCAAGAGGTAGGGACAGAGAGGCTCTCAGAAAACCTAGAGATGCCTGACTAGGAGGAAAGTGAGAGCATCGCCCAGAGCAGTCATGAGGAAGCTAAGGCCATGAAGGACTCTGACTTCTCCTCTGATAGACTCTGTCATTGGCAAGTTGCTAATGTAATGAATAGCCATAATGTAAGCGTTTGGACCTAGAAGCTACCAATATACAATCCACTTGGTATCACAGATTTAAGATTTTCCTTGTGCATTTCTTCATATCACTAATTTCATAGAGGAGAGCTGCATTCACACCAATTAAGAAGAAATATAAGAAATATAACTATTTTATTATATTCATTATCTTCCATTTCAAAATTAAGAACCTTTTATTTTTAATTTTCTATGAATTTATTCTTTTAGTGATTTTCTTTTCTTTTTAAATGTAAGTACTTCAGGGAAAATTTTGAGGCCAGTATCATATGAATCTGACTCAGGGTGACATATCTGGATAATATCATATGTTATCATTTATGTGAATTATAATATAGAAGACACTAAAGATGACCACGGCCAAAACTGAATTTTAAATCATTGACCACTTGCGATTTAGAAAAAGATTGTCATTCTCAAGGTACAACCAAAAGCCAACTTTCTCAAGAAAAATTTATTCTACAAAAGAAAGTTTTCAATAAGTTAGAAATATACTCTGTTCACCACAGGATAAAATCACTGTTGATTATAAGTAACATAATTCAATGAGTATATTTTCCAGTAAAATTACTTGTCGCCAGTGCTGACTTACAAACTTTCTCTTAGAAGAGTTTATATATTAAGATAAATATTTTTAGTTATTGAAAATTAATATTTGAAAAAATTCTTACCTGTGCAGTAAAGAAGGCCAATAAGAGGGATATTTTCATCATGTTTTAACCTTACAAAAAAAAATCTTTAAAAACTATTATCCATGGGAGGCTGTGAAACAAGGATTGCTGCTAGTTCACTGTGTAGCCTAGGCTACATAGCGAGTTCAAGGCTACCCTGAACTACATAGTGAAACCCACTTCAAAAAAAAAAAAAAAGAAACCAAAAATATTCATTATACAAGGAAATTACTTTGGAAAAAAAATTCCCCTCCATTCAACAAATATTCTATCTAAACATTTGTTGATTGTATTCCACATAGTTAATGATGAAACTGTATCAGGAGTATAGTGATCTTGAGTTAAAATTTAGTGTCATAGCATTCAAGTAGTTTTATCTTATTACCTGCATATGTCTTGTAACTGTAGATCAAAATCATTAAGCTTCTTCTGATATTTCTCTGTAAAGTTACAGAACTCATTAAGGATTGAAGATTTCAGTTCAGGGCATGGACATTCCAAAGTTTCTAATTCTGTGGGTAGTTCACTAAGTAGGTTAATTTTTTCTTCTAAAGAATAATTGATTATCTGAAAAGAAAATTATACAATGATTTTATTTAATATAAATGACAAATTGGAAAATAAATTCCTAGCTACGTCCCACTTACTTTCACATTCCAGTCTGAAAGGTCATTTTCTATGTTCTGTTGCTCCTGATTGAGTTTTTCAAAGACAGCTTTCAAATGTTTTTTCACGAAGTCAACCTAGAGGGCACAAGAAACAAGTAGTATGCAAATTAGTGCAATTAGTCCAATATGTATTCTTAAAGGCAAAAATTATTCTCAAAAGTCAATAAGTGATAAAAAATTAGATAAGGGAAAAATGTCTTTGAGGACATGTGAAAGGCAGTTACAGAAATGCTGGTCAGGCGGCGCTTACCATACAAATGAGCCTCAGGGTAGCTTTACAGACACACAGCCAAACAGGGGACTCGCTGTACAGTCACAGCCATCCTGCACCCACATTTGGATTTGTTCATGATAAAGCAGAGAACTTAGCAGATTCTCTCCACTTTAATCATCCTTCCTTTCCTTCCCATACGTTCTTTGTTTCTAGTCCCCAGGAAGGCATAGATAAAAATTTGTGATGTATGAAAGCAACATAGATTTAGAGAAGTAGAGAACAAAAGTCATTTAAACTCCTGCTCCTGCCACAACTAAACTCGCCGAGCTCATGCTCTGTTGAGAGGAGGCAGTGAACAAACGAATGAATAAAAATGAGAAAGCAGCAAGAGGAGGAAGCCTAAAGGTCTTGAGACAGGAGCAAGACTTACATGTTGGAGGCACAGAACGGTGGCCAGGGTACCTCTAGGAGAGGTACCCGGCTCTCCTAGAAAGGGACAGTGCCAGGAGAGAAATTAACTGAAGCATCAAGATGGGGGTCAGATGGGTTGGTGGACAAAAGGACCAACAGGAGGCTGGAGGATTTCAGCAATGTGATGACTTGACTCCCCCATCCCACCCCCGCACTGGGGTAGGATCCCAGAATGCACTGGAAGGAGGGGCAAGGAAGAAAGCAGGAAGACCAGTTATGAGAAATGAGGGTGCTTCGACAGATTCAGACATACGTTTAAGTACTGAGTGACCATCTGTGTAAATACACAAGACATATGTTTGCTTGTTTGCTTTTAATCTCAAACTGTTTACATTGGGATGAAAATTAAGTATTACATTATCAAAAATAAATGTAACATACTGACCTCTTCCAGTACTGTGCCTGAGTTAAACTCTGTATGCCAGTGTGAATGCTGTAAGGTGTGATGCTGTCTGAACTTTAGATCTGTTCTCAGCTGATGTATAGGATCTATCACTTGTTTAAGATATGTACACCATTGTTCTGATAACTCTTGTTCTATGGTGAAACAAAATTAAATCAGAGCAACACATTATTTTTTTAAGTGTCTTAAAGAACAGATACTGAGAATGCAAATATTTTTATTACTTTGGAAAAATGGGCATTAATATTAAAAGAGCATGAAGCAAATGGCACATTTCCATTCTCAAAAACAACATTCCCCTTTAAATACAGGATCACAAATATCTCACCAAAATCCATAAGGTCACAAAGACACTCATTTCCAATGTGCTCTTCATTGAAAAAAGATTTTATTTCAGATTCCAATTTACATCTGAAATAGACATGATCTCAGTCAACTTTTTTATGACCACAATTGTACACACAAGTTTAAAAATAAGTAGTAGTAGGAATGTTCACCGTAACATGGTTTTGCTTATTTATTCAGACCATGTGCAAAATCCCTAACCTGGGCAGAAGCTACAGCATGACTAAAGGCAGCACACAGCAGGCGCTGGTGCCATTCATGTGGAGAGGACCTCGGGCCCCAGGAAGCAGCTGAAGAGTATCAAGCTGTCCTCACCTGCTCAGATCTATGTTTTAGAAAGATTCACACAGCAGCAAGATAAAAGAGGGCCAGAAGGTGGGGGAGCAATAGAAGAAGAGGAAAAGGAAAAAATTACACAAACGTTGACCCATGATGAGGAGACCACTTTAAAAGTTCCTTTGCAGAGATGGGAATGGGGCCTGCCTTGTGGGGAGATAACAGGGAAGGGAGGGGAAGAGGGAGTGAAAATGATTACAATGCAATATGCCTATGAAGCAGTTCCCCAAGTTGAATGTAATTATCATGTATAGCCAACATACACTAATAAAAAAACCCAGTTTAAAAAAAAAAGAAAGAAAAGAAAAAGAAATGAGATTACAAACCAGGCAAGTGAAAGTAACAGTGTATTTTATTTTTGTATACTAGGAACAGTAATAAATCTTTATATTTAAAATACAGTAAAAAAGCCAATTTTTAGAGTAAATCCTAACCAACTCTTAAAATGTGTATTCAAAAATATGCTGGGGATAGAGCTCAGCAGCACAGTGCTTGCCTGGCGAGTGTGAGCTCCTCAGTTCAATTCCCAGTACCAAAAAAAAGAGTATATTTTATCTCTTCCTTATGGCAGTCAGTTAAACCACACAGAAGAGATGGCTTTATTACGATTATTAAAGTGCAATATTAAGGTTGCATAAAATAAGAAAACATCAACAATTAAAATACTTAAATACAGTGATTAGCATTTTTTCTCATAACATTGATTTTTTTAGATATGTCTAAATAGTTTTCATAACTATCATTTTAATGGCTGTATTATATTTCATTTTTTACGTAGGCAATCATCTCAGTCAATTTACTTACACAAGGTAAGTGTTTTGTATTTGTTTTTATGTATAAAGGAGTTTGGCTATTGTACATGATACTTCACCATCTATCATTCTAGCTGGTAATTTTGTCAGAAATATTTTTAAAATAACATTTGAAACTGCTACAAAAGAATCAAAGCAGAATTTATTTTAGAGCAGAGTCATTTAATCAAAAATGTAGCACTTAAAACCTACTCCAGCTACCTTATATTTTCAGCACTCACAAAGCCCCAGTAGAGCATATAAACTGTGAAAAGAGAGAAGCTATGGGTACCTTTTGTGTTCAGAGGAGACTGATTATCCACAAAGAAATTTGGCACTATCCAAGAAGGATAGGAGCCTGGACTTAAAGTAGACTCCCAAGGACACAAAAATACTGTTCATAAGGCTGGTTTATCTCCAGGTCATCAAATGCATACATTAATATATTATATACAGTTGTGTATGTGGGGTGCAACCTTGGCCCTAATGCTGTGACAGCCGAGATTAGAGAACTGCAAGTTGGAGACCACTCTGGTCAATTTAGCAACTTAGCAAGACCATCTCTCAAAGTTAAAAAAGAGGAGGGAGGGGCGTAAGATGTAACTCAGTGAGAAGGCCCTGGTACCACCATAAGAAAGGCCCAGTATCAGCAAAAGAAAAAAAAAATATATATATATGGTAACACAACAATTCAGGGTTCTTTATGATAGCAGAATTACCAGAATGGAAGAAAGGAGTAACTACCCTTGGGAAAGTGTATCTGAGTCATCAAAGGGTATAGTTTGAGTAAGCCTATTAAATTTTAAATAAAATTTTTAAATGTAAATATTAAACATAATTTTAAATTTGAAAATCTTATTGAGCTTTCAGAGAATTAAGGTTTGCTTCCCCTCCACCCCTGGCTAGCAAGAGTGGACTGATAAGATTTTATATGATATAAATGGTACCCTGGAAAAAAACCTGCCCAACTCCAAGGTCATGGAGAGAAAGGTACAAATGCCTCAATCCCAGCTCAACACCAACTAGCTTATTTACATTCAACAACTAACTTTAATCTTCTTCAATTTAAGTCTCATTTGTAAAACTGAGATAACAATAATACATACCTATACTGCAAGCTCACTACAAAGACTAAATGAAATGAATTATATAAAGTACTTAGCATATTACCCACACAAACTAAATTACCCAACAAAAGTTAGACATCATTGCAGGCACTTATCTTCTGCAGGACTAACACTCTCAAATGCAGTCGTCTGGTAAAGGATGAGAATCTTTTTCTTATTTAGAGAGGGTGTAGATTTTTAAAGAATGAGAAATACAGGTAGAGAAACTACTGATTTGCTGGTAGACACTAAATTGTCCACAAATCTAAACATTTCTTTAACTCTTTTTTTTTTATTTTGAAGAGACTAAAACAAATACAAAATATAACAGAATATTCAATCAAAATAAAACATAGAATGTGATACATGACTTCAAATCAAAATCAAAATAAACCAACAATGGTTACTATGTTGCCCCTTGCTATTTTCAAAATAACTTCCCACACCATCAGGCATAATAAAATCAAACACAACAGAACAGAATAAAACCAATCAAAATAAAACAATGAAAGCAATACAGGACTTCAAAACGAGGCAGTTGGAATACCACAGTGGCTACCATAATGCATCTTATTATCTTCAAAGTAGCTGTTTATATCATCCAACACAGTAAAAACAAACAAAACGAAATAGAATAGTCAATCAAAACAAAACAATGAACATAATACAAGACTTCGAAACAAGACGAAAGGAAATCAATAATGGCTACCATAATGCCTCTTATTATCTTCAGAGTAACTGCCCATATCCTCAGGTATAATACAGTCAAATAAAACAGAATAGAATAAAACCAATCAAAAGAAAACAATGAAAGCAATACAGGACTTCAAACAAGACTGTAGGAATACAACAGAGGCTACCATGATGCATCTTATCTTCAAAGTAGCTGCCATCACACATAACACATAACAAAATCAAACAAAGCAAAATAGAATAAAATCAATCAATAGAAAACAAGTAAGGCAATAAAGGCTTTGGAACAAGATAATAACCAAAGTAAGTCTACACCCAGACATACAATATCAAGATTCCAGAAATTCAACACAACAACAGAATATTAAAAGCTGTTCAAGAAAAGAAACAGATCACCTATAAAGGAAAACCCATCAGAATCACAACAGACTTCTTGACACAAACCATTAAGTCAAGAAGAGCTTGGAGTGAAATATTTCAAGTCCTGAAAGAAAACAACTTCCAACCCAGGTTGATGTACCCTGCAAAACTATCTTTCAAAATTAAAGGAGAAACAAGATACTTCCACAACAAAGAACAACTGAAGGAATTCATGACTGCCAAACCAATCCTACAAAGAATACTGAAGGACATTTTAGAAAGAGATTAAAAAAAAAAATGGTTCCAGGAACAGCGGCAGAGGGGGATCACCAAGCGGAACAGACAATAGAATGGAGGGGGAAAGTACACAGTCAATGGCAGGAAAATAGCATGGCAGAGAAAACTCAGTGCAAGATGGCCATAACCACTAATGTAGATGGCTTCAATTCACCAATAAAAAGAAACACAAGCAAAGTGAATTAGGAGACAAGATCCACCAATATGCTTTATTCAACAAACACATTTAACTCAAAAGGGAATTCATAGATTAAAAGTCAAAAGAGGGAAAACAATGCTCTATATGACAGGGAACCAGAAAAAAAACAGTAGGGGTAGCTTGCCCATCAGCCGCAGAATGGAAAGGAAAGATATGGCATTTCTATACAATGGAAAGCTACTCAGCTATAAAGAAAGATAACCTTGAGACTCTTGTAGGTAAATGGATACAACTTAAGAGCATCCTCATGGGTGAAAAGGTTCAGAGTCACATGGGTGAACATTGTATTGTCTCCCTAGTATAACAAAGTGGGGAAATTAGTGGGATCCAAAATACCAAATAGAGGTCATGAAGGTGAAAGGGGAGGAGATGTCTCCAGGGGGAAGGCAATGATCATTGTTAATCTATTACTCTGTCTTGAAGCCCTGTATTGTTCTCATGGTTCTGTTTAGCTTGGTTTTGTTGTTTAGTTATGTTTCATTTCCTTAACTCTTATTGCTATTAGTTTTTAATTTCACTGAATGCATAATAAAACTAGCCTATATTCTGGAATAGCACAGAAAATTATCTTGGACTTTTTTTTGTACAATTTTCAGTCATTAAAATTTCAAGACATGAAGGTCATTATTACTAGAATATACCTCACTTCCACTGGCTTCATGTCATTCCAAGTCATCCCACAGAATTATTTGCCATAATGATACCTGTACACTTCCTCTGTCCAGCTGAAGGACAATTTAATGCACAAATTAAGGAGAAATGAGACAGTCAAGATTAAAGGAAAACAAAACCTTTTCCCAGCGTCTTCTTTTACACTTGAGCTTGCATCAGTGAACATTATAATTAAAGGTTCCTAATGGCTTGCCTTTTTATCATATTTCAAGTTATGCAAATGTTTTAAAAATCTAACATGCTCA